>QYTT01081854.1:49341-61814 GCA_006980735.1 Dasypogon diadema
TGAGAGCAATTGTAGTAGAACAGAATGATCGACACAGAAAAGGCGGTAAAATTTGAAAATTTGAATATACCACTATAAAATTAAAGGTGTGAAAATAAGTAAAACCCTTCACAGAAACAAAACAACAAAGCGAAAAGTGCTAAAGCGCAAAAGTGTCAAAGATCAGAGTAGTTGATAAAGAGTGGGTGCAATGATCTCAATTTTTCTAACAGTTTCTAATTCTTCACTTTACGCAAAAAAAGAAATCTGTATAAAGTTTTCAAACAAAGCCGATATGAAACAAGTCAAAATTTATACACCTGAACCTTTGTCATGCGTACCGCGTAAAAGTAAGAAATCACACAAAAAAGGATCGCGTAAAAAACAGAGTAAGAGCAAATCGCATAAAGAAAATTATCTTTTAGTTCTTCCTTTAAGAATTCTTGCTGGCGAGCATGTATATAAGTGGTATACACTGATATGCATATAACTGGTACTGATGCGTATATAACTGGTAATCCTGTTAAGCAAAATGGGTTCAAAAAAATACGTAACAGAAAGTAAACCACGTAAAAGAATCTAGTAAAAAAATCGCGTAAAAGCAAGTAAATCAAGCAAGTAAAAAAACGACCACGGAAAAAGAGATCGAAGTTATAACAAATGTGATCCTACGAAAATCAATTAATCCATTTTTTTACAAATTTAACTTTACACCCTCTACTTAAATCCTTCCAAACATTCTACTTCATCGTTTTAAAAGCGAACAGAGCGAATTAGCACTTGAGCTCCTTTCATAATATTTTTATATTCCGGATGGGACGAGTCATACACCTTTTCTTCACCTTTTGAATTACAATTTCAACGTTCATCTTGTAATTTTATTTCGTCAATAATACTCCACCCTTCAAATACAACCAAATATACTTCAATAACAACCAGTTTTGCATGTTAAAATGGTTACTATTAAAATTTATTTGGTTGTATTTGAACTTGAAATAGTTGTCATTTGTTTGAAATAGTTGATGCTGATTTTGATTTGGTTGGCATTGAAATTTTTTTGGTTGATCTTGTTTTTGATCTGGTCGTAGCTGTTCTTGAAACGGTTGCCTTTGAAGTGTAAATGCTATATATATGCCATTTAAACTTTCTAGGAACTAGAATGCACTGAAATTTATTTTATAACATAAAATTATGAAAGAAAAACGCGCACACGCAACTAGAGGTGTAGAAGGTCCTACAATTCTCTGTCCACATTGCATTGATGGGAAAAAAACTGAATTAAACTGCCCAGACTCCAACACATAATCCATACACGTAATAAATTCTAAACATCTTTTTTTTAGATTAAGAATCGTGCATTTGTTACATATTAATACGAAAACAACAAAATAATTTCAAAATACAACAATACACAAAGGTGTTAAAATTATCGCTTTAAAAAACAAACAAGTCACTTTTTTAAGTCGATGTATCTGGAAGAGGACTACAGCTAAATACCAACTTTGCATGGAGGATCTGTAGGTAACATAATATGTACCTAATTAAGTTATGTAAAAAAATAAAAAAAAATAATAGTGGACATTTTCGAGGGAAATACAATTTTTGCAAAAATTTATTGGAAAAAGGAAAATTTTCCATATTTGAAAGGTAGTGTTCGTTGAGTGGAAACATTGACGTAGATCAAGTTGATACCTAAATTAAGCCCAGTCAATTATCTACCTCTAATTGCTGAAGCGCTCATTCAGTGTGCCTACGGCTACCGCTTTCAATTGTAAAAACAATAACAAAATCAAGAGCATCACCTTCTGCTATTGCTATATCAAAGATTTTTCTATGCATATTGACACCATAGCTATAGAGGAAAATCTATGGAGAGTCGTTGGAGAAAAAAATTCGCTAGGATGAGGTCAAGTAAACACAAAAATTGCACTTTCTTTGCGGTAAACAGCTTGATTTATACGATCTAAGCTAAACTCATTAGTGTAGGTAGCTGCTTCCCGACAGGAGAAAACAACAAACTTTTTGCGGTTATGGTGGTGTGTTTATGCGGAGCGTCCAATTTTTCCCTTCTGCATTGGACGGTTTAAACGCATGCCTTTACTTTCAGCCTTGGGAAAACTGCATTTCCTGGCGACAGGAGTCCTGAGTTGCATTTCTAAAAAATCCTTAAACCACTTTATGTGTTCCCATGTGTATTCATAATAATCAGATAATTTATTTGGGCGCTGTGCGACTCTCAATTGGCAATGGACCAAATGTCGGTGATTATCTGAACAGACATCAAGGAAGATGCAGGAACAAGTTCTTATTGCTGAGTGTAATGAATTTTAAAAAATGTTGTAGACAGGTATCCTTCTAGTTGAAAGGCTTTTTTGGACATGTTATATGCAGTTTCAGACGCCAGTGATACGAATAAAAATTAAATTTGGGCCAAAAGTTGGTGGAAATTTGGCTCTTTTAAAATTTGTTGTCTGGTTATTTATCTTTCGTTCGGATAAAATTCAGAAAAATTGCTATATACATATATCCCATTTACAAATACATATTGATAATATCCAATTCAAATTGAATTTATATCCATAAATGTTGCAGAATCAGCTAAAGTAAATTGCATTACATTGACCGAGACGATATTTTGCGAAACATTAACAAATTTGGTAAAGAAAGTTCTATCCTATCAACACCAGATAAATGAAATTAGAATATTAAAAAATTCTACAATTATTTGGAACCTCATATCCAACCTTTACAAATTCTCAAAGGACAACAAAAAACCAAACAAATGTGCAAAATTCGTGTACAAGATGCTCCATATCAAGATGTGGAAGAATCAACTCGTGCAAAAAAGCATTTCTCGCTATGATATAAGAAAGATTTCTTACATAACTGAATCAAATTTGGAGTTTTCGGAATACCAGAATACCACCATAAAAAAAAGGCAGGTATGCAGGAATTGTTGGAAAAGAGAAAATAAAAAACAGCCTTATAAAAATCCATTAAATGCCAGCGTCTTGCAACGCAACTTGATAAAGTAAAACCTACTTATGTCGGACAACCGGGAAACCTACTTTCTATTTATTTGAACACGTCGGAGGCCTAGCGGATTGAGGCGTACGTCTGCTGATTTTCTCCTCTGTGGGCGAGGGTTCGATTCCCACAAAGGGGGGTAGTAATTCTACAGACGGAATTTGCAGTCAAATTTTCCAAAAATTCCAAGACAAAATTATGACTTCCTTGCAATATTTGTCAGGTTAGAAACTTCAGAAACCTTTTTTCTCCAAAAATTTCCGCCCCCTCAAGCTGTGCTGTGCGCCCCTTGAGCTTAGGGAATACCTTAAAAAAGTCTCTATCCCAAATTTTTATACATTTATGTACAGATTCTGAACCTTCATAAGCGGAAAACCTGTTACAACAGAAATTTTTTATTAGTCCCAATCCAATAGATTCAGGGCTAAACAGCGACTAACCTAAAAAGTAGCTAATATGGAAACGCTTCCAAAATAGATTATTGGCTAGTTTTTACTCAACAATAAATATTGTTACTATCAGTCAAACTTAAATACTCGAAAATAAATTTTAGGATTACTAAAGAACTTGTTAAATCTTGGACGCCAAACAATTTCCACTTACGTCCATTCAATAAGTTGTGACTTAAAGCGAGCGGGATGAGCAGGCAACAAAATGCTTTAATTCCCTTTATAAACAATCCGATTTTCATATTACAACAGCAATTCACTCGCAAAAGGCTATTGTGAATAGTTAAATACCTAATTTCTACTAAAAGTTGGCAGGTATGTAGGCGATACTTCCATGATAATAACTAACGCCGGATTGCGTGCATCAGAAAAAAAAAGCCGCAGTTGGACCTGGAGATTCTACCTTAACTAATTTACTTTCTAGAAAGTAATAAAAGACTCGGAGAAGCGTGTGATTGGCCGCATGATTCGCAACCATACACTACCGACAGTATTCTAGATATATTTAATCTACTTTATCTGAAAGTCGTAGGTGATACATGCAAAAGTTGATTGATTTTTTCTTTTCTTGTGAGTATGTTAGAGCCTAAAGGTGAAATGAAGTGGCCTTTTGTGGAAGCAAAGAATCAGAGGAACTAAATACCAATCAATAAGTAGCTTGTCTTTCACATTACCAATTGGAAAAATGAGTGCCTAATCAATACGGCTGCACACACTGCCATAAATTATGGATGCATTAGACATATATATACGTATAAATAAAAAATATAGCAAAGGGTGAATTAAGTGAAAAAATTGACGCAACCAACCCATCTGGTGTCTTATCCCAATATTCGAGTTTCTCTTTGTATTGCCGAAGTAGTTCCTGTTGCTCTTTTTGTTGTTCCTGCTGTCGATGTTGTTCATTTTGTTGTTGTTGCTTTCTTCGACGTTGGCTATCGTCGCCAAGCCCGTAAAGGCCGGCCACTGCTGCCATTGCCTCTCTCTATTACTTTCAGCCGTGATCCTTCACAAACTCACTTCCCGATTTATGCAACATTTTCGGCAAGTAAACATCTGTCACATCTTGAAACTCGCCACAAGAACTCAATGTTCCAATGTCTGTGAACACTTACTATTACTCCCTTTTACTACAGAGAAAAAGACGATCTTCTTCTTAATGACGAACGGTTCCATAAGTCTACTCAATTTAAAATTAATCATATTGTGGGATCATGCCATTCTAACTCGGCCGATGAAGCGGATCGGCTAATTCCGCAGAGTAATTCTTTGATATTACGTAAATCTCGGATTGTTTCAACGAACATTTGATAAATTGAGCATGAATTACGCCAGAATTTGTCCCGAAATTATATTGTTAAGCGAAATGACAAAGTGCTCAAGCCCAAGTCCACGGTCATTATTTTTACGTATCTACGGTTCCAATAATGTTTCTATCGATTTATGTGCAGTTAAACGCCGTTTGATTTGGGTTGAGTACTTTTTCTTCATTTATAATTAAAATGTGCCCGTACACTACAGCGAGGAATACAAAGAAAATAGGTCGCATTACACGATTCATACATGTAGAGCACAGTATGACACTAATGTATCTGCAGGGCCATACCGCTCTAAAACGGCCCTAAAAATGATTGCACTCACAACTTCTTTTAACTCATTCACGGCGTTGGGGAAATTCCGAATGGAGAAGCTAAACTGGACAACGTGTCCCAACTGCCGGTGGGTAATCGGTTTAATTTACTCGCCAATAGGTAGATAATCCCGTAAATGCATTTAGACGCAGCTACTTGGACGCGATACGGCTAAGTGACGAGCGTTCACAAAACTGAAAAGCATTCTTGAACTGAAGTCTTTCCGTACAAGCCGACCATCCGGAACCGCTCAAAACTTATTGATGAACTTCCATGAAACCAAACTAACCGTCTCCCGATCGTATTGAATCAAGAGTGTGTCAGAAAAGAACTGTAATCGGTGCCAGTACTTAAGTAAAACTATCTGACTTCAGTGTTAGCCTCCTGAGCTGCGAACACAAACAATAGTTGGACAGCGCCAAAAAGAATGGCACAACAGCACAACAAGGACACACCAAAGGCGACGTAAACGACTTCGACTATTCTTACAGGAACGTACTAAACGACCTATTTTGTACTAGAACGGAACTGACAAACATCCAAAAAGCTTCCAAAATATTCGCTATATACTCTGGAGACGAACGTGAAAAGCTCCGTAATCGTTTGGAAAAATCCCTCTCATAACAAAACTCGAGTTTCCCGCATTCTTCCAGTACGTAACTTTATCGTTTGGGTTTGTGTCCTTTGTTGTACGCTCGCACAAGTCTCGGCGCTCCGCTTTTTCTCATCCGTTCGCCTCTGCGACAAACAGGAGAGCAAGCAGCAGCGACAAGATGTCATCTGACCGCGAACCATAGCCATTGCCACTTTTCCTCTCTTTGTTTTTCACCGAAAAGCACAACTCCTCTCTTTTTAATTAAGTTCCGAAGGAAGGAGGCTTTCCTTATATGTATGAATCAAAAGTGGAACTTCCGGGACACAAAGCTTTTCGTTAAGTATTCAATTGAACATGTGACACGCGGCAGACGTAAGTTTTAACCCGAACCGAGTCGATTTTAAACGACTGGAGTTAAGCTTGGTGGGATGCGGATGAAATCTCTATGTTTGTGGCGTCAGCTGTCAAAGGATGTCCCAATGACCTAGGTCGGCTCCAAGTAGCTTCATGTTTGGCTCTGTGCTGAATCAAGTCCAAAGAGGATGATGCACCTTAAAACAAAAAACCTGAAAAAACCCCATATTTTATATGACACAACGCCCTAGATAGATAGTTCGATAGTACTGCATTGGGTCTATTTCAAGGTCAGTATTAAAGCCGCATCCCACTTACTGTTTGTCAAGAATTATTGGATTGAATCTCTCCATGAAGTTAAATTTGTTTGGTAAACAAACAGATATCTATGTACTCAGTGCTGGTATAGTAGAGTGAATTATGGGGAAACAACTAATATGCAACGATTTTGAAGCCTTCTGAAGACAATAATTTCTAGCCATGGTTTTCTTTCTAACACAGGGAACCTTGTAAAATACTTTTACAATGGGGTCACAGCTTAGGGGATGCCCTACAGTTATGTAAAAGCAAATAGAGGAATCGCCCATTTGCAACTACGATCTAAACTTATCTATACAGAGGGTACAGGTAGACCTTACTGATGGCACGTGTATTGCATATCAGGACTATCCCAGTAAGAAATCGAGCAACTGATGAACACGGTAATGTATAATTTCATCGAAGAATAACAAAAGTCATTAGCATCAATGTCATTGTAATGGAAAGGGTAAGGTAACATGTTAATGACAACGTAATGTAAAAGGTATTGCACTAGAAAATTTTGCGCTTTCTTATTTGTTTGTGTTTGTTCCTGCGGAAGCTCTCGGATGCTTATTAGAGCAATGGGCTTTATACAGGTTTCAATTTCAATATTTACAACAAATCACTTGTACATACATTCTGCGTTGCATACCTACATTCTATATTCCAAATCAAAATTAAGTAATGTGCGTAAAATGTCAACATAATGTTCAAACCAGGAAAGAAAATGGAAAGAAGTGATCAAGCGGAGAGTGTTGCACTCAATTTATAGTCGACCTTCTATACAGGGTGATACCACCACGTGATTCCTTGAGGTGAGCTGATAAAAAATCGTTCCACATTTAAAGAATTTTGAGTGTCCTGGCATGGAAGACGCTTTATTTACTTGGTTCATTCAGCAATCAGATATCAGCTGCAATTTTTAAACATATTTCAAGAGGAAAATTTTAAAAATGAACCCACAACCAGGACAGGTGTATACTACATGGGCTGAAAAGTTTACTGTATCTGCACATAGATGTGTCGTAGTGATTTGGTAGTATTTATTTAAATTTTCAAGTCAAACAGTCATTTAGTTTAAATTTGCAAGCAATTGAAATCGACGTGTTCTTCACTTTATGAAAAATGGATAAAATCGGTAGGCACTTACTTCGATTGGAATCGTTCTTTTAAGCTTTCATAACTTCGTTGGCCAAAAAAACAGCTAAGATCCGGATCGTTGGAAATGTCAAAGACGAGTTCATGTTTATTTCTCAAATTTCAAATATGTAATTAGATAACTTCTTCAGATTTTAAAATCGTTAACCGTTTTTGAAAACGTGGGCAGTCATTTGATACGCAATAATTGACTATAATCCCGTGGTAGGATTATGTCGTCGGTTATAATTTTAAAAAAAAAACTATGTTTTTATTCTCAATGAATGCAATGAAAAGTACAAATATCGGGATTAGCATTTACTTAAAACCTTGTATAATTCGGTGGAATGATTTTCAAATCCTCAACGTTCATAATGACTATAAAGAGGAACAGAAATTGTTATCTATTGGAGCGGATAGAATAAATTACCTGCCCAGCACTTACAGATTACTTAAGCTTGAGCAGTGACTAAAAAAAAATCCCTATGGCTTGTAATAAAAACTATAGCAGAAATCTTAATTCTACTCTCACCATTAAATCTGTAAGTTGCAGAAAGTTTAATACGTACCTGAAAATAGGAAAAAACCATTAATTTATTATGCTTGGCAATTAATGCAAATTCTCTAGCAAAGCAATGAAAATCTACCTACGTAAACCAAAATTACTGCCAATAGTCAAATGGCGGTATTTAAAAATGCGGGTAAATTTGAAAAATTAAGTAGCATCTTTAGTTAAAATAACTGCTTCTAAAATCTTTCAATCGCAATTACATGTGAAGCATAAATTCATATGCCAATCCCAGTACAGATTTTGATTTTTTCGATATGAAAGGAAAACTTTCCAGCTTTCAAACGTAAATAAAATGAGATAATAGAGATTTACTAATTATAGATTTTCGCCTCGAATCGTATTTTTCGGCAATACCTTGTAGTTTGATATCAGATTTAGGGGATATCAAGTGAAAACGGTCAATATATTATATATATATATCAAAATATACAATCCTGTTTAAAAAAAATAGCTGGAACACAAGAAACCTGTACCTAATCCCTTCTGGAAATATTCAAGTCAGTAAATAAAAAGGTAAATATCGTAGAAGTGGCATTTTCAGAAAATTTCCAATTAAATCGTTAAAAAAACTTTTGCCTCGCTGACTTGGAACACTGAACGAAAGTTCCAATCTGTACCTTAACACTTTAACGACTGCAGGTTTCGTGCAAAAACTTTCTCCTGCCGCCGGCAGTTTTTACGAAAACACTGCATTAAATTGCGATTAAGTAGACCACAAATGAACTACGATATATGATGCCGGCCGATAACCGATGAAAAAATGAAACACGCAGGCGTGAGTCCGGCCGTTAAGGTGTTAAGCAATTTCAGAAAAAATATGGTACTAAGTAAACGAAATTGAAAATCAGATCGATTTCATTTTAATTTGTAAAAGCGCGTTATAATAAGTACCTAATAAAAATCTTTTCGAATGAAACATGTGTTGAATACCAACAGCAGGGGATTTATTAGTAAAAATCCAAATCGATTCTCAACCCAAATCAAGATCAAGACTTAATTGGATTAAAATTTAACAGAGCTCCTATGCTTTGCGAACAATACAACCCAACAACAAACGCCCAAAGCATTAAATTTTGTTACAGATAACACAAAACAAGAAGTTAGACGGGGATCTCAAGGTTAAAAACAAAATAAATTTAAAAGGGACTTAGCACACCAAACCTAGATTTATTTACCATCACGACTTTAACATATCCAGTAGAGCTAATCATCCACACTACTACTCAGACGATTAGAGCTTAAGAATTAACATCCTTTTACAAGATGGCACCTTTTACTTTAGTTTATATGTAAAATAAGGCCAAAAACAATTACAACAAACAAAACTCTTTAGTTTAGCTTATTCAATAAACCCTCAAAACAAGCTGGCATTACAACACTACATATAAAGTGCACACAAAAGCCTTCCACGCAATCTAGACAAAAATAAAAGTACAATTTCAAAAACAATTACTAAGGGTTGAATCGGAAATTTTTATCTTAAATAAAGTGAAACTTACCCTCCGGCAACTAATATCATCTGCATACTCTATGGCGGTTCCATGTTACTTTTTACATATAAAACACTGGCTATAGGCGTCACATTGCATTTGGGATGAACATGACAAAAGCAACTGAAGCAAGTTCAAAACATATTTGCACACGTTTAGTGTCCTGGACATGAATTTAAAGTGGGCGTGCAACCTTGAGTCTTTCGAATCCCTGAAATTGTGTCAATATTCGGTTTGAAGCATTCACTAAATTATGGACACAGTACACAGGATATTCAATATAACCGTAAGAAATTGACTACTTTTAAAGACGAAGTCTAAGTGATTCAAATCAAAGTGAAAATAATTCAGAAGAGACAAAATACATATTAACAATAAAATATATGTATATAGAACTTTCTATCTTCATGATACCAGATTCATGTACAGGCACACCAAACGCGAAAAGGAATAATTGTTAAATTTGTTTTACGTCTACCTATAATATATGAAGTGATCGCGACACGAGCGAAGCTTCTACTGCGACAGATTATTCGCAAACTCGAAACTCATATTCATTTGCATTCGCGACGAATTAATTTAAAAATTTCCGTTTAGTGTAAAACAAATATATTGTTTCTGCCTAATGTTACGAATGCGGCAAATAAAATATCCCTGATCACACCAAAAACGATATGCGTCGTATAAAAAACACTTTACAAGCAAATAAATGAGTTTGTCCGGACCGGACTAGATGTATCATTCGCCATAGACCGCACGCGAATAAAGTTCAAACTAGTTGTGAAGCGTTTTTAACGCGCGATAAGAATTTTTTTAGCTGTTATATTGGCATCACGAACTTGGCGTTCGGTCGTTCGGTGTGGCCAGTGGAAAATTATTTGTTTTTTGTCGGATTGCTTCGCGTTTGGTGTCTCTTTCCCGCTTTTGTAAAACTATAGATTGGAACGGAAGTTTGGATTTGCTAATTACTAAGTTCCAGCGCAAACAGTGAATTTAAAATGAACTTCTTTTGGACTCCATTAATTAAGCAACGTCAATAATTGATGATAATGTATAGGCAACAGACTTCACTTCTAACCAGTGCATAAAAATGCATCTTTAGAGATAAGTACAGTGCGCTTGCGTTAATTGCAACTAATTAAAACTGACCCCGTTGCAGTTACCAAGAGGGTTACATTTACCGAAAGTCATACTAATGTGCTAAATATTTCAACTTGCAGGCGTATATCACATAACACAAAGTAAAAAATACACACAGATACAGTGGTGTGAAAAAGTTTTCGGAAATCATTTTTAGTTTCTTAAAAGCGATAAATTAAAACTCTCTATTTCTTGTAGATAATATCATATATTTATTGGCAATAATATTAACTAAATAGTACTTCATGTTATTCATTTATTTCTGCAAGCCCAAAAGCTAACAGGACAGTATGACAGGCTAACATGTAGTAAAATGGATAGTATAGAATTGCCGACGTTGTTAGGCAAGATATTTAAAGAAATACTTTTGCGGCTATTAAAAGGAAAAACTTTACAACAGAGAAAGGTTTCGCACATTTATGACACACTTCAAACTTTACGTAAAAAATATGTAACTCACGACGGTGGTCGAGAGGACTTAAGCACACGTATACAGATTTTCCTCCCCTGTTGGTGCGAGTTCAAATCCCGCAAAGGACACGGCGATTTAACTGGGTAACTGTACTTGTACAGTACTGGAATTGTACTTGTGAAATAATAATTTCATGCTAAAAATTGTAGCTCGCTTGCAACATTTGTCAGGTTAAAATTTCTCAGTCTCCCTTTCCCCAATTTCCTTCCGCCTAAGCTGTGCCGTGTGCATCATAGGGTTTTCCTCTGAGCTTAAGCAATACCTTAAAAAAATCCACTATTTTCCAAAATGCTTTCTCTAAGAGGATTTTTAGCGACTTTTTACAAGGGATGCTTGTGAATATCGACACCAAGCAGCAATAGAAATGAACGTTTGATATCGTCAGTTTTGGAAAGGGTTCCTCAAATGGGGTGCGATAAGCTGATATAGTCAATAATGCGTTGCAAGGTATTTGAAACTATAAACTACAGAGTCAATTTTTATGTGTTATACTCCTTTTCATTTAACTGTAAATTGTTATACTCCTTTTCATTTAACTGCAAATTGTTTTGGTATTGTGAATTATTTAGTATTTAATTTAAAAAAACATGCATTGTACTTCCAAATTGCAACAGAAAACTTCCTTTGCGCCGTTGTAAATTCTAACTACTCTAATAGGTTTTTTTATCGAACGTAGTGTATAACTAATAAACTTTAATTTTTACATAATCTTTTCATTTTTATTAATGGTCAAGTCAAATATGAACAGTCTATGTGTACGGGGCGGATGGGAGTTTTTGAACACTTCAGATTGAACCTCCGAACCTACATTTCCCTAAATACAATAAATATTCTTTTGTTGGTAGGCATGCGAACTTATTTACTAAAGGCCGAAATAATCTTAAGCGCTATTGCGTGCTTCGCATGAGGATGGATTTTTTTAGCTCTGTAGCAAGAGGCGAGAACACCACTTAATGCGTCGGGCTTTCGAATCCAAGTGCAAAAAATATCTATGAAATTTTGGTGGAACAGGAGACAAGCAGCGGCTCATATTTCATTGAGGATTTAGAGTTAAGCGTTATTCGTCAACGTCAGAATCATTCTTGATAGTTGAACACATTTAGGATAATCATGGGTTCTAAATTTTATAACTTCCACCTCAGTATCTTATTGTTTTTAGAAGATAGTCACGTGAGAGTCATAGTTGTGCTTAAGGCTGCTATTGTTCAAACCGCCTGTTAGAAAAGTACATTGACAAAGCTAACAATGACTGCGTTCTTGTCTTAAAATACTATACTTCCCCGCAAGAATATAATACAAATTTTACGACCCTTAACAAAGGCATAGAA
>QYTT01081855.1:0-14156 GCA_006980735.1 Dasypogon diadema
TTCAGTTTTCTACTAAGAAGGCCACGCAAGGAATTCAAGTCAAGAGCGATATTTTTACTTAAAACATCCAAATAAATTGAGTTTAAGTGCTATCAGCTTTACATAATGCTATGCGTACTTTGTGACAAATTAGATCCGATTCGAAGGACCAAAAAATTTATGAAGATCTTAGTTTTATACAGATAAAAAGTACATTCTATCCCTCCGTTTTTCGGCATCGCTTTCGCACAAACTTTGCTGACTTACGTCACCGATGATATCTGCAGTGCAGACCAGATATGATAGATTTAGCTTCAATTGGAAGGGTTTCAATGCATGTTGAATGGGCTAAACATTTTTTACTAATTAAATTAGCCTCACCACGAACTACCTGTTCCGATCTCTCCCGTAAGTAGGAACCAGTTGTACAGCGCGTGCAAGTTATACTAAATGTATACTACGGAAACTGGTACAAAATTTGATTGGCCCAACGGATTTTTTTTTGTGAGGATAAACCTTTTCTAGGAACTTTTGTATATGTTTGTGGTTCGGAGCTCATGAGGCAGACTACCTCCGAGATAATAAACGAATTAGGATTATGCCAAGCAACCATTTTTCGTCGCTAACATGAACTTGGCAAAGTTAAAAAGGTGAACCAATAGGGACTCCACGATTTATCTAGTATTAGATTTTACAGTCAAAATGATCTTTCAGCCACGGAAACAAAATCTATTGGAATTTATCGGAGGTGCAAAGACTTTAAATGAGTTTAATGTCTTACAATACCTCCGTGGGTGTAATTCTTTCACCGAATCCAAGGAAGAGACAAAAGAAACACCAGGTTAATAATGTCAGGAAAATCTCTGCAGCAGCGGGGTTCTCCTGTAATATACCTCAATAGTTATATCTAATGAGATAGGAGATGAAATGGTCCAAGACAGCAAAGGAAACATGGTCATTACGAAAAGTACTACAAGAGCCTTACGAACACAGAGTAAGTCATCAGAATGCGAATGAAGTTTAAATTTCCGCTTTATCAGAAATTAGCAGTAAGGCAGACTAGATACATAGATAACACGTTCATAACCTCAAAATATTTAGAATCGGTTAGGTTTAACCCGATATATAACATCAGAGCGGTGATTATTGAAAGTCTAGAAGTCTGGGGTAATCCGGTACCCCAGATCGATTTCATATCATATTGTCTAGAGGTATGCAGCCTCAGAGAAGTTCAGACAAAGCTCATTTACTCCAACAAGGATGTTTTAAATAAGAAAGAAGGTGACAAGGGTTCCCTGAACCTATCCAAAAACTCCAACACCAATTTAGGAAAACTTGGGGGATTGGAAGAAAGATCATCGTTGGCTAACCCGCAACTCCGAGGATGCCCCTCTGACGGCTAAACAGACTTTTTAGCCAATGCCCACATCCTGAACATAATCTCGACTATTTTGTTCTTTTGGATAGTGTCTGAACTGGAAAAAATAGGCCCATTGTTCACCCAATCCAAAGAAGAAAGGAATAAAATCCGGAAGTGGCAGCACATGTTTTCAACTATCCAGCCATCCAGTTGACTTGATGAAGCCCAGGAAATTCTCCCAACCCCTTTGATGTTACAGGTATTTATGTATAGTTCTGCTGAGAGTGACGGGCAACGACATAAGGAATTCGTCACAGATTGGGTCTCTTCTCCGCATCCCATTACAGTCGGCAACAGCAGAGTAACCGTTTTTGTATTGATATGCCTTGAAGAAGATAGGACACAGCAGAGCATCGACACCAAAGATTGCTTTAGTTGTAAAAGTTTAGATATGCAACTGGCATTGGGTTGCCCCCCACAATTCCTTGGTCCTTCTCGCGAAAAGTCTCACATCCCACAATTGACAATGTTGGTTGTTTTGCCCAGTCCGAAATACACCCAAGTATGTATTTAGAGGTCATTCCCGTGGGAGAGGGAAGACAATTGAAAGCTGCTCCCTTTTGTGCAGCTCGTCTACGTTTTCGTTATCATAGATGCCAGTGTGGCCTGGCACCCACAGAATAAGAGTGTCATTACCTCGAGACAGACTACGCTGAATACGTAGGAAACCATTCCTTGTCTCTGAAAGGATTGCAAGTGCGTGCATACCGGTCCAGGACAGTGGTACCAGTAGTAATGAGAATTTGGAGGAGCTGACATGGAGAGTGCAACCTTTAGTTCCTTACCTCTATTTGGGCGTATCACAGATTGGGAAAACAACGAGCAATGTCACCTGTGGAACGTGATCACATTTGCTACAACAACGATCAAGGAATTGTGGGAGTCACATATATTCCAGCTTAACATATATAATTCTCCAAATAAGTACACTATTCTTAGAAATTCTGGTGTCCCTCGTTATAGAACACAGCAACACACAGAAAGCACACCAACATAGAATTGGCCACTCTATTGACGTCGACTGTAGTGTAGAGGCCCATAAACACCACTTCGTTGACAAGGTGCATGCAGCAGACGAAAGGGAATGTGAGTGCATCCTGGCTTCACCAGCTCGATCCGTCAAATGGACCATACTCGTCCTCCTAACTACCATAAATCCCTGCGGTAACCGTATTAGCTTATACAGGTACAGGATGGTTGCCACAGGTACCGGATCCACTAATAAGAATTAAAAGCCTGACTGAGACATTATTTTAAGCTCTCGGAGTATTATTAACTATCTTCAGAATGAACCATAGTTGCAATGATAAGGAAAGTTCTTGAATTTCTTGGGTTGGAATCCAGGCACCTAAAGATCTTCAACTATCCCAAAATTTCGATTCCAAGGCTCTTGAATCCAGATAATACCAAACTTTTATATATGACCCTGTAAAAGTAGAGTATATATTTTATGCCAGCTTCGTCTCCTCCACATTCTCGTAAAAAAATTGCGCCAATAGTAAAACTCCTTTTATACTTCCATTTATCCTTGGTCTTCTTACCCATAGATCTCAGTCCAATTTTATATAAAATTTTACAATATCCCAAAGATTATGTACCCATCCATTGTGAGCCAACTATATCCATGTACATGATATCGAGCTTCTCATATGTACCACCCAGCATATATCCCCATCTCAAACAGCTACCCAAACCATTCATTCATCTGCAGCCAACCGTTCATCCATCCGAGCACCCATCTATCGATTGAGTTCGATACCTTTTAGTGCGCTAAAGCAAACTTTAACAAATAGATCCACCTACAATAGGGGGGTTTTCCGATAGCGAAAACAGTAGAAAATAGACGATGAGCTTGGCTTGTCATGCCTTACACATTGCTCTTGTCGCTTGGTGTTTCGCTACCACATTCTCGACACGTCTTGCGTGCGCTCCACTAGCCCTGTGCCGCAAGCACACTGTTCTTTACCCCGGCGCAGAACACAAAATTACCTAAAAAGCTCTCCCGACCAATAAGACAAAACCATCTTGGAGAAGAATGGAAAGCGACCGAGATAGATATATTCGGTGTGTGTTGGGTTGCCCCGGTCCGGGGGGACCAGAGTGAAGTCCACCCATACCTGAATTTGCGACAAGTGTAAATAGCGCACTCAAGTTCTGCTGTTGTCTTCGTCTTTTTCTTATTCTTGTTTTGTTTTCGTTCTTTTGAGAAAGTTTTCTTTATTCTGTTCGTTCGTGCTTTTATGCATGCCATGGCAAAATGGGGGGAAGGTACCCGTGAACGGTGCCAATTTGTATTTCAGCAGGGCACTGCACACAGGCACTTGCCTCCCGAATTGCTTATACATGCAAAAAAGAAAAGACAAGATTGGCTTGAAGTATGGGAGGTAGTTAAATACTCTTGAGGCGGTTGGCAATAATACACAACAATAATTCAATGCTGAAAAAAGCTCTACAGTTCGTTTTCGCTTTCCACGTGCACAAAAGTTATGCCGACAAAAGGGCGACAACAGCAAGAAAAAGCCAGAAAAGCGATGAATACAAAGAAATTGGGGAGCAGATATTTCGTCCCTTTTTCAACTTGTCTAACAAAAGCTATCGTCGCAGTAGGATGCATTTCCTGGATTTGAAATGGTCCAGCGGGCATTGCTTTTTTATGCGCTTTTTACGGTGCATTGGAGACAGTGGACATCAACTGGGACAATCTTTAAAAAGGTATTCTATGGATTATTTAAATGAGAAAGTGGAAGTCTATTTTTCGATCGATGTTCGGGACGAATGCCGGGATGGAAACAGATGCACCAATTCTTTTGCTTTATTCGTCTAAATTGGTGAAAGGATAGCATACCCAACCATCAGATTATTGCCTAAATTCAGTGGCACGACCACAGGTTGTCTCACCAGGTTAATTGTCTGTTCGAATTGATAGGGATAATTTTGTTGGTGCCTCAACTTAGACTTTATTTCCACGAATTTCGTCTGGAATCCGGCATAAATTTATAACAGACCTCAGTTAGCTTATATATAGGACATATTCAAAATCTTTATGCGAATTATAGTAGAAGTAAATATAAATGAAAGAAAAGAATTTGCTTTTTGTTGTCACCGCAATAATCCTCCTTTAAAGACATTTTGTTACTATGTGCGTGTCGTCTTCTTTTTGTGATTGGTATTTTCGTTGGTGTTGCTGTGGATTATTCTGAATCTATTCTGGGATATAGTCTTTTTTTGAAGAGGGTGTGGGGCCACGAGGGTCCCTTGAACTCAGGCCATTCCTAGGCCTATTGTTCATCCACCCGAGGGTATAAAATAGGTGGGATGGAGTTTGTCAGTGATTCAGCCAGCCGGTCGACTTTGTGAAAGCCAGGATCCGCTTCCAACCCCCTTCGCCGCCTGATGCAGTGTGTGACAGACAGTTCACACAGAAAGTGTGTCACTGTTGTCCTTCTCGCATCCCCTACAGTCGGGATCGCTTAAGCGACCAATCCTGTATTGGTGTGCTCAGGAAACTATGTCCCGTTAGGATTGAGATCAATAACCTTAATGATGGTTTATTTAGTCTGAGAAGTTCAGATATTGAGCTGGCATTTGGCGGGCCCCATAGTTCCTTAGTCGTCCCAACAAACGGGGTCTCGTCCCACACCCGATGATGTTGGTCGTTCGCCCAGCTTGCAATGCGCCCTAGTAGAAGCCTAGTTGACACCCCTGTCGGGGAGGATGGACAACCAGAGGCGGACCCCTCACGCGCCAGCTCATCTACCCTCTCGTTGCCGTAAATACCACTGTGGCCCAGCACCCACAACACAATTATTATCACCCTCCTGGTGATCTGGGCATAGGTGCCGGGAGATCTCGGCTTTACCTTCCTTCTTTTAGAAAGAGTTTCATCCTCCGTTGATCTCTTCCGTTTTGTACGAGTAACAATATAGTCTTACGATGACCATTATTACGAATATCAAAGTGTTTAGTTGGCCTTCAAAGTACTCGAAATAGACGATCGAAACAATGTTCTCGCAGCTGCAGTCTGTGGTTCAAACGCCGATGATCTCTTCCTATTTTTGTCAATTCCTTGAAGCCGTTCCATCAGAGAAAGGTGGGTGTCCCACATACTCTTGATGTTCCTCTATTGCAGGTAATTAAGATATCATCAATGTACGAAAATACGAACCTGAGCACAGGGTGGTAGGACCGGGGTGGAAATGATATTTACTTTCATAGTGTGTGTGAACCCTGAATGGTTGAAGAAAACAAAGGAAAACAAGAGAAAATTACTTCATTTATAGAATTTTTATCCTTCACCCATAAAAAAGCGGATGGAATTGCAGTCATAATAAAACCCTCTACCCTCCATAAGAACCGAAGGATTCTCATACATAGCATCGAGAAGGTGGAGGAGAAGAATAAAAGTAAAACTTATTTTTTCCTTGTGCAGTACGTGTGTACATTATTGCTATCGTTCTGAGCTGCATAAGTGAAAAGGTGGAAAGAAAGCATATGTGGGGATGGAAAACAATAATTAGAAAAACAGCTACAATTTCCTAGGCGCCTTCTTGTTTCTGCTACTGCTTCCACCCTTGCTGTTGTTGATTTAAAAGCTAACGTTTGTTCAACTCTACCATTTGAGAAAAAGGTGAGAGAAGAACAACACAAAAAAAATGCAACTTTTTCCCGTGTGAGGGAGGTTGTTGTTATGCTCCTGGTACTGCTGCTATACTACTGCTGTGATAGAATCATAAGGGCGAGACTAAGAACACTAGAGAATTTACCGCATAAAAGAGAACACTTCACACAGTACCCTCCATGGTTCGTTATTGTAAAAAAAGCACCGTCCCGAGATGTTTTTTCCCTCCGTAATTGTTTTCTTCACTTTGTTGAGGTTATGTTACTGCTTAGAAGGAACAAGCTATTAAAAAAGCAACAAAAACAACAACAACAACCGTAGAAAATAAAACAAAAAGCGGTTTTTGTAAACCACACAAGTGGACCCTAGAGAGTGAATATTTCTCGTGTGTGTGTTTTTAAAGAGAAATAAATTTTTAATTAATCTTACCTAGCGGAATGAGATGATCGGGTGAAGGATACGGCAGCTTTGGATGGTGACTGATATTCTCCGAGCAAAGAATTTTTCATAAGAACAATGGTCCTATGAACAGCAAACAAAATTCCGCGATATAATTTTAGATACGACTTATTTCACTTTCATAATTTTAGAATGAAACGAAATTGATGCATTTCTATCTCTCGGTACAGTCTAAAAATATCGTGATCGCGCTTCCATTGATGCTGCTGCAATGGTTCAGGTTTTGTGCAGGGGGAGAGAAGGAAGGGAGCGCGTAAATGATGTGCACTTGCAGCACAGCACATCCTCAATTTATGACACATTTGAAGTGGCCGTATAAAAACCCTTCAGGGCCTTTCATATTCAGTAAATTTGCTACCGGGGGTTTAGGGAAGCGGGGATTCATTCATGTCTCTTTGTAGATGCCCGCGCACGCGTTAAACACTTGGGCGGATTGTGAGGAAAAGCAAACGCGAAAAAGAAGCCGTCCAGAATTTTTCCATCCTTGTCAGCCTCCTTCTGATATTTTTGTTGTTCTTTGGTGGAAGAGATGAAAAAATTAGAAAAGTCCCTTCAGTGACTATAGCACGGCCGTAAACGCAGCAAACACATTTGCAACCTAGCAAATGAATGGTTTTTTAATACCTTCTATCTTTTCCCATGGAGACAGTGTGATAATGAAAGGGTTATTGCGTTTACATTCTCTGTGTACCCTTTAAAATTGTTTTCCTTTAATCAGCCTGTGCTAGGCTTCAGGTACTTCAAGTCCATAGCCATTCCATAATTCTAGCAGCAAATTGATGATACCACTTGGACGATGGATACAATGTTGCTGTAACGTACTACCCTACTGCTCATCAGTGCTACACGAAGTACATGACTAAGTGGTTAAGTCACCTGGTGGAGGGCAGGGCAAAGGGCCAGTAGAGAAACTAGCTGGCATCGGCTGCACAACTTCCAGAAGAGTTGTATTGTTCTTGAGAGAATGGTCGTCGGCCGTACGTGCGTTGTCATTCTGAACAGCGATAATAATCTTAACGCCTTTTTAATAGCCTTACTTTGTTGGTGGGCAGAAAGTAATTGAGAGTAGATAGAGAAATGTTTCCTCAGTCGACTGAATATTTTATTGTCAAAAAAACAAAAACAAACCAACGATTTTTTTAAATTAATTTCCCACAACACAACAATAAAGTAAACTTTGATAAACTTTCCAGAAGGTATTTATGACTGACGCTGTCCAATCAAGCACAGGTTGTCATGCATATAGTACGAATATTCTATAAAATTTTCGACCCGATTTCTTTACAGATGACTACGAAGAACGACTGCTTTTCAGTTCTCTATTTTCTGAATTTTTTATCTATTTTTCAATTAGACGCAACATAGACTGTTCGGAGATCTATGTAGCTATCTGAGATACAATTGAAAATCAACCCAGGAGAGAAATTAAGAAATCTCTAAGAATTATGTTAATCATACAAATGACAGGACAGTAATACCAAGGCACTCAAACTCTACGCTATTTTATTTGTCCTTTAAAATTATTTCCAGTCATCCATACCAATTCATAGCTTACGATTTTCGAAAGTAGAGAAGTATATCTTTTCTCATCATACCATTCTTATTCTACCGCTTTTTTCTCGGCAAATTCTTCAAAACCCTTTTGTAAAGTCTGTTTGCCTTCACATGTGTACTCAAATAGTTTTTCAAATATTTGTCCAATTAAGAGTTTCAAAAGATTTTCCAAATCATCTACTAATACTACTACTACTACTACACAGACAACTTATACAACAGTTTAGGAAAATTTCCTTCAATAGCATCAACATACATTTATGCACCACCCAGAAGGGTGAACTTCAAGCAAGTTGGAACAAGTTCAAAAAGTTTCGTTGAATATTTACTTAACGCTCCTTCCCCTCCTTCTTAACGGAGCATTTATTATGTATAACACATAAACTGCCGTTACAATTAAGTTACAAAACATCACAAATTCTGACTGTACATTACGATATGTTTCCATCATCATCATCATCACCTCTACCACCATCGCCACCACCACCATTACCAGCACTAGACAGGAATAAGAACCCGAAGTAGGAGCACAATTCCCTTAAAGAAGACTACACCCGGACCATAATGGTGAGATGCATGATGAAGTATTTAACACAAGTCTGGAAGAGGGTGAACAGTGACTGACGTGAAAATGAATGCTATCCACCATAATATCCTAAATACCAGGTAACCCTAACCCACCGTAAAACTTATGATTCCTAAACATCCTATCATCATCATCACCCAGAATATATCATTTCAGTCGTGTGTCAGAGTACCGTAATGCGCTGCGTTGCGTTCTAAAGCATCCACTGCCGTCGAGGTATGTCATAGTCATTCCAATTTGGGCAAGGGGATGGCACCATGGTACAAGAAATAAATGTAAAATGGCAGCTAACAAAGTAAATCACATATTCTGTGTAATGTTGTAATTCTAAGGACCAAGTTGCAAGTGCTCCCATATCTCCGCCCACTACACAGTTCTATCAGAAACAAGACGAAGAAGAAGAAGAAGAGCTTACCCAAAAGTGTAGGGGTACATATGTTCTTCGAGAATTATATTGCGATAAGACAAACAAATCCAGCGAGTGTATTTAGTTTAGCTCGAAAATAGCATAACTTTGCATTTGTGTTCTTGACGATTTTCAAGAAAGTTCACAGTAGAGGAATATTCTTACACCCCCTCTCCACCCCCAATTAATTTTCCAACCGAAAGCACTTTAGGGTTTGGCTCAAGTTCTTGATGAGCTATAAAGTGAATCAAACAGTCGATATAAATGGGGTGACTCTATATCTACGGAAGAATGGGATGAGGACCAGAATGTATTCATATGAGAGACTAAAGAAGCATTAAAAAGGCTTAATTCCCTACCTTAAGGCTATTGCAAACAAAGATATGTATGTATCTATGATCAAAGAATTTTTGGCAAAGTCAAGTTAATTTTCTGAATATATCTTCCTCTGTTTTCCTCCTGATACAATCTTAGTCCAGACCTAGATCAGGATGCCGAAAAAATTTGAGTACACGATCGGGGTACAAATCAAATCTAGGAACTAAATCAGGATGCAAAAATAAATTTAGGGGCTAAATCAGGGCACACAAAACCCACGTAACAGATCGGGATGCAATAAATCTAGATATTAGATCAGCGCTAAAAAAAGCCTAGGTACCAGATTAGTGGATCTAGGTACTAAATCAGAGTGCAAAAAAATCTAGGGGCTGGATCAAAATCAGCAAAAATCTAGGTATCAAATAAATATATCTGAATACTAGATCAGGGTGCAAAAAATATACTAACTAAATCAAAAATTTATATAGTAGTTCAGAGTGTAGGAAAAATATGGTAACTAGATCAGAACAAACAAGTATTTAATCAGGGTGCAAAACAATCTGGATACTAGATAAAAAGAAAATAGACACTAAATCAAAAATCTAGGCACTAAATACAAAATTAGATAATAGATCAAAAAGAAATCATGGTGCAAGATACAAAATTATTAGGTACCAGATCCAGATGCAAAAAATCTAGGTACTACATAAAAAAAAGAATCTAGTTACTAGATCAGAGCGCAAGAAAATTGATGTGTTAGATCAAAACAAAATTTGCGCGCTAGGGCTCAATCGAAAGGGTAAAGCCTGCTGATAACACGTGCAAAATTTGGACGAGAAACTCGACGAACCGGAGAAATTAGAGTGACTAGAATTTAAAAACAAAACTTTCCTCCCAAATTCCACAAAACCCATGAGCTATGTTGGCGAAATTCTAAAAGTTATCGGATCTTTACCCACGACGGCGGTGGTCGAGCGGGCTGAGGTGCACGTCTGCAGATTTTCTTCCCTGTGGGCGTGTGTTTGAATCCTGCACAGGATATGACGATTTGACAAAATGATTCTACTGCCGAGCCACTAGCGAATGCGCTCACAAAATTTGATAAAATCCGCGATTCTACGAAATCGCCTACGAGTGCACAATTTTGGGTTTTGAGCCCTCTATCCTAGGAACTTAGGGGGAGTCACCCGGAGAGACAATTTTTCCGCAGCATTTGGAAATGAGCCTTTCGACTGGTACCAAAACTGCGACAAAAAAATTTTAAAGTCGCGTGGAAGCGGAGTTTTTCTTTTGGATACAACTTGGCTATAATTTCTGGACATGGGATATATGGACAATGGGATATATGGAGCCACCTTTAAATCCACGCATTACAAGTAGTATCTCCTGGGTATTCTGGAAGACTACAAGAAGAAGAAGAAATAAAACACGACTATTAAAAATGCTACAGGTTTGAATTAATTAGAGTGACTGCTATGAATATCAGCACGAAAATCTTGAGAAATTTCATCGAAAACTCACTTCAATTGCAAAGGTTCCAACGACACGGTATCCACTGTTTCTAGATCTCTTGATATATGGCCATAATTTCTTCTGCACTCAACAAGAAGACCACATTTGCTCCCCTTTTCTTCAAAATTACCATCACTAAATCCCGTCTCGTCGAGCCATTAAGTCATCTCTCTCTTCATTGTCGTCTTGCCATGATTCTGAACGTTGTTCTTTCGGATAGTCGATACCACACATAATAATTTTTCTGGCTGGTATTTCTTGTCCGGATCTGGGGGGATCCTATATATCCGCTTGAGTACCATCATTGGTGTGTTGCTGTCGAAACATCCAAACGTCTGATAGCTGTCGTATATCTTGCCAGTTTCTCGCCTTTCAGGTGATACTTTGAAGCGAAACCAACTCTAAATGTATAAAATAAATTTGTCCAAAGAGATGGAAAAAGATGGGCACTTCAAAATTAGTTCTGTGTCCGTTTCTTTTACAGAACCTGGTTAGTCTGCCCGCGAAATGGTGACGACAACCACCACAGCCACGACAATGATGATGATGATCATCATCATCCTGATCTGGATGATGTTGAGAGGGTCGTGATTGAGTGTTTGAGAAAAAGTGAGAAAAGTTTCCGAGATAATGAACAAGATTTATTATATGTGTTACTTGAGTAAATGCGTGATAACGAAAGATGGATGACTTTAACGACCTTAAATTGAGTAATTCTGGTTAAAACTGACGCAACGTGCCAAATGGAATCTTGATGCGAGATTTGTTTCAAAACGCTGAAGGATGTTATTAATCCACCTGGCTATCTATCTATCTATCTATCCACCTCGCCAACTATGGGTCAAAGCATGCGACCTGATTCTATCATCCCCTGCTCCAAATATTAATGCTGTGAAGTGACGCAGTAACATTTATAGCCGCAAATGTCCTTCCATCCACCCAGCTATCGAAAACCATCCCAAGCACAGACAAAAATTCCTTAAAATTGCATGACCCAAGCAAGAGGAACGTGTGCATACATATTTCTTTTGAGGGTGAAATTTTACGATGCGTCTGAGGGATACACGTCAAGCATCTCTGATGTGGATGGTGGTGTAGAGCATTTCTTATTCATTACATGGGGCCCAACAACAGAGAGTTGAACAGCATTTTCCTATGTGACAAAAAAAAAATAAAAGAAAGAAAGGACAAAATGCTACACCGCCACGAAAAGTGCTGCTTGCGGTACACTTACACCACCAACCGCAGAATTAAAGAAGGCATTGAAAGCTCAAGACAGAGGGTGGTAAGTGGTAACCCCCAAGATGACAAAGCCATAAGAGTACAACAACAACAAAAAAAATCAGACAGACACACATCGATTAAAAATTCATTGATCATTCTCTTGTCGTCCCCTCCGGGGGTTATTTTATTTTTGCACTCTCATCCCTCTATGGAGGTTGTTATGCGATGGTACCCCAAACTTCCATGACGTGTGTGTGCTCTTGTCAATTCAACCCTCAAATGTGATTTTAAGGATTTCTTTTCTTTTTCATTTTGTTGTCTTCCTTTTGTGATAAAAATGAAGAATTTTTTTTCCTCTTTTGTTAACACTTGGGATTGGGAGTTGTTAAATTGAAATTCGAAAATCCGCTTAAGTTTACGTTTTCAGCTATAAAAAGGGGGGAAGGGTGAAAAAATATATGCATACCAATTTCTCGAGACTTTTCGAATTTGATTAACACTGAAGTCAAGATGTTGTTATTGGTGGAAATCGAAAAGTTTGGCCCGTTTGGATAAAGTGGAAAGATCAAAAAGTCATTCTAAGTCAGATCTTTGAGCCCAAATCTAATAAAAGTTGCACTTAGCGCACTCGATGATTGATTAAAAGCTCTATAGCCCACTCGGAAGACATGCAACCAAAACGACAGCTGATTCCAAGGAGAACAAAACTTAACAAATGTATTATAGAAAAGGTTCCATGGTTAATAGAATAGCGAGGAACAACCACCCGATCGGAATTACGCTAAAATCAATGATGTACGGCGAATAGCAATTCAAATAGAAGAAAAGGAAAGTGATTGAATCTGAAATACCAAACCAAGCCAGACCGAAGGTGAACATGGTGCAAGTCTTGATAACGGTGGTGATCTTGGTAATCAAACCTTTCTGGTATAGGTAGACCCAATATGCACTTATCAGGATGGGAATCATGAAATCTACTCAAGGGAATATCATCGATTCGTTTGGCGTTGAGCAATTCGAAAACCACTACAAATGTGCAATCAGTTGTGCAGCCCATAAGGAGACATCGTCAGCCCTGTCAGCTTAGAGATGTGAGTGAGGGATATCACTGAAAAGCTGAGATCATTGATAAATACTAAGAAAAAGAAAGGCATCAGAATTAATCCCTGTGGAATTCCTAAACGTAAAGGTAAAAAGGTAATTGTAGAAGTCTCCCGAAATAATAGCCTACTACCGCTTATCTAAAAAAAGAAGACACAAGCGAGCAGACTAGTCTGGAATAGATAGAAGGCTCGTATGATTTCCAAACTAATTGGCCATGAGGAATAAAGTGGATCGCCACTTTGACGACCGCACGTTTCATGTAAAAATTTTCTTCTACCGCCGGCACTTTTACAAGACTATTAAAATTACTACTACTATTGTAAACTTTATAAATTTACATTTCATGTGAACACTGAAACTTGATTTGATTAATTTACTTCATTAGAAATATCTGCTTTTTACTAGCTCTAACTACATCGATTTTCCTTGTCTATTTTTCATATATGCCATCTAAAATTGAAAAAAGTAGAAGTGAGTCGTTTTAAACTATAGCCTTCAACATATGAGGACGGCATTATATCCATATTTTCTTAAACCTATGGTACATTTCTAGCCATAATTACATTTGTTTTGGCTGCATTTTTATGAATACATCATACATCCTATCCATTACACCTTTCCTGACCCACCAGAACAAAATTTGAAATAATTTCCAGTCCCCTTAACCACCCACAGCCGATAACAATGTTCCCAATGGATTGAAATGACAGGAATGGTCCAAGGAGTTGAGTTGCAGAGGGTCGGAAGCATAACAAAGGAGAAAAAAAAACGTAAAAAGATACAATATGAAAAGATACAATCCTAACGTCCTGTTAAAGGCAAAATGGGGAGGGGAAATAAAATTATAATTCTGCTACTGAGAGCTTGATTATATATTGTTACCGATGATCGGAGTCGCATAAGATTCTACAGCAGACGCCGCAGCAGCAGCAGCAGCAGAAGCAACATCATCATCATCATCATTATAGCATAGTAT
>QYTT01081855.1:14176-59832 GCA_006980735.1 Dasypogon diadema
ACTCGATGATTGATTAAAAGCTCTATAGCCCACTCGGAAGACATGCAACCAAAACGACAGCTGATTCCAAGGAGAACAAAACTTAACAAATGTATTATAGAAAAGGTTCCAGGTCTTGATAACGGTGGTGATCTTGTTAATCAAACCTTCCTGGTATAGGTAGACCCAATATGCACTTATCAGGATGGGAATCATGAAATCTATTCAAGGGAAGACTATTGATTCGTTTGGCGTTGAGCAATTCGAAAACCACTACAAATGTGCAATCAGTTGTGCAGTCCATAAGGAGACATCGTCAGCGCTGTCAGCTTAGAGATGTGAGTGAGGGATATCACTGAAAAGCTGAGATCATTGATAAACACTAAGAAAAAGAAAGGCATCAGAATTAACCCCTGTGGAATTCCTAAACGTAAAGGTAAAAAGGTAATTGTGGAAGTCTCCCGAAATAATAGCCTGCTACTGCTTATCTAAAAAAGAGGACACAAGCGAGCAGACTGGTCTGGAATAGATTGAAGGCTCGTATGATTTCCAAACTAATTGGCCATGAGGAATAAAATCGATCCCCACTTTGACGACCGCACGTTTCATGTAAAAACTTTCTCCTACCGCCGGCACTTTTACGAGATGGTCTAGTTTCAAGTAAAAAAGTTTATGCACTTTTTTAGACTATTAAAATTACTACTACTATTCTAAACTTTATAACATTACATTTCGTGCGAACACTGAAACTTGATTTGATTAATTTACTTAATTTACTTCATACTGCTTTTTACTAGCTCTAACTACATCGATTTTCTTTGTCTATTTTTCATATATGCCTTCTAAAATTGAAAACAGTAGAAGTGAGTCGTTTTAAAGTAAGGACAATAAAATTAAAAATTGGAAAACACCAGGGGAAGTAATGTTTATTATCTTGGAACAATATTTCGAAAATATCGAAGTTACTTTGATTCAAATTCTAAATTGAAGGCACGCCGGCATACTTACCTAGAATAATACGTCCTGGGCTAGCATTTGGTTTTTGGTAAGGGGTATCCTTAGGAGGAAATATCAATATAAACATGGTAAATATGGTAAGAGTATACAATAGAAAACTCAGGTCAAAGTATTAAGAAATCCACGTCATCAAGCAAATCAAGAACAAGTGCGACTAAGTTGGTATTTGCGAAATGCTTTTGAATAAATCTTGAAAGAGCGGCATAGGTCTCCTCATCTTCCTGACTAACAACAAGTGCTACGTTATCCAAAACTATAGCCTTCAACATATGAGGACGGCATTATATCCACATTTTCTTAAACCTATGGTACATTTCTAGCCATAATTACATTCGTTTTGGCTGCATTTTTATGAATACATCATACATCCTATCCATTACACCTTTCCTGACCCACCAGAACAAAATTTGAAATAATTTCCAGTCCCCTTAACCACCCACAGCCGATAACAATGTTCCCAATGGATTGAAATGACAGGAATGGTCCAAGGAGTTGAGTTGCAGAGGGTCGGAAGCATAACAAAGGAGAAAAAAAAACGTAAAAAGATACAATATGAAAAGATACAATCCTAACGTCCTGTTAAAGGCAAAATGGGGAGGGGAAATAAAATTATAATTCTGCTACTGAGAGCTTGATTATATATTGTTACCGATGATCGGAGTCGCATAAGATTCTACAGCAGACGCCGCAGCAGCAGCAGCAGCAGAAGCAACATCATCATCATCATCATTATAGCATAGTATTCGTCCCCTGTTGGCTATAAGACCTAGGGCCAGTCAGCAACACTATACCCGAGAGTACAAGTATTGAGCCAGTGTATCAAGGGCGGCAGAGCAATAGCATAGAAGCGTGCAAGGACCATAAAACCGGGAGGGAGGAGGGCGGGGAATTATTATTAGCAACAGAAATGCCGCCATCAGAGAAGAACAACAAAAAAGTGGGCTTGGCCGAGAAAAATACGGAAAATAAAAGTTTAATAGGAGGAAGTCGTAGAAAATGAGAGGTTGATGATAAGAATAATGAAGTCAAGATTGGCAGGGATACTTTTCTCCTTTAACTTCAACTTCTGCTCGTTTGCTGGGTGCTGCTGTTTCTGGTGCTGGTGCTAGTGCTGGTGCTGTGCTCTCCTGCCATCCAGCCCCAGTTGTTGTCTTGTTGTCTTCGTGTCATTGTAAGTTCCCTTTTGAATTCTTTTGGGGAGATTCCTCTATTTTTGCCCAGTCTGCTGCTGGCAATTGGTTCCATTCAGAAGATTTTCCTTTGAAGAAAAGGGCGTGCGTGGATCATATGGAACCCCTCGAGGTTAGTTTTGTAGAACCGTTTCAAATATCGAGATGGTGTTGTGCAATACCAACATAAATTTCAGAGACAACACAAAAGTGGCAACGTGAAATTTTTATAACTATATCTCCCCCTCGGTCCCTCTGGAAACAGTCCCACTGCACACATCTGTATTCAAACAATCAAAACGGGTGACAAGAGAATGCCTGAAATAAAAACATCTTACGAATGTACCTGGCAGAGACAAGCAATAGATCTCTTTACAGCGAAATCATGTACACGTCAAGTGACATGCGATTTATGACACATGAAAATAAGCACACAACTTAGAAGACACCACAAAAAAAGACGTAGAGAAGAGAAGAAAATCTTTTTCTTATCTTGAAGGAAAAAGAACCAGGAAAAACCACTCAAAAACGAAATAATACGACCGAAGAAAATGAGTACATATCACAAGAAGGCACCAAGCTACCATACAGCCAGGCACATTGGGCAGGAAACCTCTCTCGAAGTGGTCCATGCCATGGTCGGTGTTGTGCTGGCGTTGTGCATATAAATAGTTCTTGATGTTGGTGCTTTTTTAGGACACTTCTTACCCAAATTACCGTCACCATGACCAGAAGAATAGCTTGAATGTGTACTATAGCCTAACGCAAAAAAGGACAGATTGTTTGGTACTTCACCCATAATTAACGGGCGCCCAAAAAATTCCGCCATCAAAATAGGAGAAAGTTAGTTTTGTTTATTTTTATAGCAATGAGATTTTGTCAGGCGAGGGAATGGGGTGGGACGACACGACCAAACACTCTTTTCTTGACGCATTTCATTATAAAGTTGTTGGGAAATTTTCAAAAGTCACCTGTTTGGCAAACGGCCTGGGTGATTCTCTGCACCATTTGCAATGGTGAAATCATTGTGCAGTTATTTAAGAGCTAGAACAGTCTTATTGTTAGAATGATATTGTGAGCAGGCGGATTATCTTCTTGAATTATGTTTGAGGTTATAAATTAAAACAACTCTGATGAGATACGCTATAAACACGCTGAGACTTTTGATAAGTGACGTTATAATAGAATTTTTTTTAAATACTTTGCACCAGTTCCTCTATACCTCCATAAATTCATAAATTTTCATCTCCGGCCAACATTAATTGGTCCATCATCTTCCTTTATATACAGTTCTGCACAATGCCAACTTTGCTTTCGAAGTCATGAAATCAGCTTTCTTCGAGCGTATGTCATTAATAGCTCCATTGTTCTTCCACCCAAGAATCGATCCAAATACCCTAATAACCTAGTCCCATTTCGGCTGCTTCGTCCAGTTTATCCTTTGGCATACAAAATCTGCCAGAAGCGTTCATAGAAATAATCTTATTCAAGTGGTTTCCTAGCCCACACTGTTTTTCAAGAAGGCGCTGCGCTGTGTGTACCTTCGGGAGGGAATGCACCTAAAAATGGATCGCCTGCAAGTCCTTACAGACATTCAGAGGATGGTTGCCCGAATTGAAACTGGTAGTAGCACTTTGAAGAAGAGAGAGCTGTGAAGGGATTTCCGCCCGAGCATGGATAATATCCCAGAAGACTACAGAAAATGGTCACCAAAGACCCGGCCCCCAACGTTTTTATTCCCTACCTTACTGTAGTGGAACACAGAGAACGTTGCACCAGTGCTTCGAGGATTATTTATCACCTATCCTGCAGCAGGGCATACACTGATAAAGTGGAGGGAAACAAAGGTGATCTTTCCACCGAAACTAAGAAAACAAAATTACACCGATGCAAAATCCTTTAGGCCAATCAGTCTTACATCCTTTCTATTGAAAACAATCTAGACCGTACCGATGAGCTACCTGCGCTATGCTAAAGGAGTATCTGTTAAATATAATCCAATGAGGCCCCTACTCTTTTCTTATCACTCCAGTGGCTGGACTTCCCAGGCTTTTGATATGGGTTTAGATTGCTGCTGTGACCGTTCGATCTCTATGATAAGTACTTCATTCATTACTAAACTCGGTAATCAACCTTGGCAAAGATCGATTGTACAAATCCGGCTCGAAGGACCAAATTTAATTTATGTCGTCGTATGTTAGTAAGAACAACAAAACTACCAAAAACCCTCCCAGAAAGCCAGGAAATGGTAAGTTTAATAATCATAATTAGAGGTTACTGGAATAAAAAATCGACGTCAGGTAATATCTACATTTTGAACTTACATGATTCATGGAAGTCTTGGTTGTTATCTCATATTATGAAAAATTGGCACCGTGCCAACCCGATTTCTGAAGTTTACTTGGATCCATTAACGCATTCCAGAGCAGGGAATCCCCAATTGCCAAAATCAAGATTTTGTTAGTTGGTATGCCTGGCACTCAAACTCTTACTTCGGACTGGATGAATCCTGATGTTCAGTTCACACCACGCTGATGTGATAAGAACACTTGACAGCAAATTTGTTCACCTGTTTTAATAAATATATTGCATAACACTGCCTTAAAACAGATTTCTTACAAAGTTCACACCAATTGGGACAAATATATACCATTAATTAAGGGTTATTATAGTATGAGGAAAAATTAAATCTTTCCCCAATTTCCTGGTAGTTCTCTAGAGAAGAATATATTTTTCATATTTGGCACCTTTTATCAGGTTGACTTATTTCAGTTCATCCATCCTAACAATAAATATCTTCTTAAAAGCTCGAAACGATTTTCCCCCACCTCAGTACCCTGTTACTTAAAACAATAACGCCAAGATATTTTGTTGCTCATAAAACTGAACTGAAATGGCTACTTAACCAAGACCAGATGACAAAAACACTATCCATCTTCAAGTCTTTTTTTTAGAAAAAAAAAACGAAATTTTCTTCTACTCCTTCAAGAATTTATGATTTTATGGTCTTCATATTTCATTTTGTATATTATGACAAGAATTTCACCAGTCAACAGAGTTTTCTCTTCTATATCTTTTGGGGAACGCCTCACACATTTTCAAAACGAAAATAATAAAAAATAGCTCCATCCACTTCGTGGCTTTTTTTTTTTGCTTTGGAAAACGCAACAAAAAGAAAAAAAGTTGAAGAGAAAATATGATTGGAAAAACAAAAAATATTATGAAAATGTGACAGTATTTTTCTGGCCTTAAATTCGTTTTTTTAATTTTTTGTTCTTATAAATTACCTTCATTTGTTTCGCTACTTTTATCTACTTCTGGGGGGGGGGGCATTTATAGGCGGCTTTTCTGAATTTTTCGATAGATCCTTAAAGGGATTTGGACAGCTGTTCTTTTTATTATCAGCCAGATAAAGTGGAGTGCTCTTTTAACGATAATATTATGTTGTTAATTTTTTATTTTGCTGATGGCGGAACATGCATGGACTACAAAACAGTTCAAAAATAGCTCTGACTAAGATCAAAAGTAGGAGTATTCTAGTTTTCTTTTTCAAATGCATTGAAGCATATCGTGCCCCTAGGGTCGAATTAAACGGGGTTTTGGGCTTTCAACTTTCCAACATAGTTGACAATGCTCCACCAATCAGAATCTGCAAGAGGTGTCCATTAAGGCAATCATATTTAAGTGCACAGTGCCAACAAATCTATCTCACGTTATAGGGTTTCTAAAAAAAAAAATGTGGGCAGCCTCTGTTCCGGATTTTCGTCTCACAGTCTTAACGATATTTTCCAGCCACATCTTTAACACGTAGAAAAATCCCTACCCTAGTTCTATCTCGAAAACTACCTTTACTAAAAATTCATGACAGAAACAAATGGTCGTACATTTCTGAAAGGGCTAGAAATCTAAAAATTGGCCGATATGTTGACTAGGGATCGCAGTTGATCACAAAAATCGAAGATTGTATTACTTTTGGATTTTAGCATTTTTGGGCTGTCAAGTCGTTTTCAGCCACGATTTGGACTCTCGGAACATTTGGATGTAGTCATGTAATCATATTGTTCATGTACGTCTAGGGACGCTAGAGACCTGAAAATTAGCCTGTATGTAGATTACGGATCCTTATTAACTAGAAAAATCTAAAATTGTAATACTTTTAATTTTTGGGCATTTTTGAGCTGGGGACGATTTGCGTTTTCTTGCACAAAATTTTAAAAGTCATCAGATTTTGGCGCAAGAGGACTCAATCAAAAAGGTATGGCCTCCTGAGAAGACGTACATACCAAATTGTCACCAGTGTCTTCAACTATGTATACCAAAGATTAAAGAGCTGATAAGCGCATTATTTCATAATAGTATATACCCCCGTCAAACATGTCAAGTATATTTATAATTTTTATATAATTATATGAAATACAATTTACATATTATAGATTTAAAATATCTTTCGAAAACATGGAAATTCTTGAAACCGGGTTTATTATACGGGACGTGCTTTACGGGGAGGAATACTGTCTTATACACCAAATATTCTAACCCGATTCCAGCACTGATTCTGTACTTACAGAATTCCTGGAAGTAACCTTACCAATTCGAAATTTTTGAGGAAGTTGGGAAAATGGTGCAGGTAACGAAATTCTATTGTGTAACATCCTAGAGGTTTCTCAAGTACAATTCTCGTCAGTAGAATTGTGTCACCCTTTGCGAAAAGTGAACCCTCACCCACAGAAGAAAAAATCTACAGATCTGCGCCTCAACTAGTCCGGCTACCGACCTGGGTATTGGCAAAAAAAGGGCAGAGCCCATCTAAAGCTCTCGCCAATCCTCACGGAGGTTGCTGTCTGTTCGAGCTCTCCTCCTACTTCAAATATATTTCGAAAACATGAAAATTCTTGAAACCCGGTTTATTATACGGGACGTGCTGCACGGTGAGGAATACTGTCTTATACACCAAATATTCTAACCCGATTCCAGCACTGATTCTGTACTTACAGAATTCCTCCCAATTTTTCTGACTGTGTTAAATGTGAATGGTTTAAGTGCTTCAGCCGCAAGAAGGCAACTGCGACCCACTCAGATACTTTTCCATTAACACAATTGCGTGAGAGGCATTTCCATCAGCAAAACTGACAGAAGATCAGATAAACGACTTTCCCAGAGTTTGAAACAAATAAACAACCTTTTCAACAAGCCAACTATCCATAAATCAGTTGTAAACTTCCCCAGTAATTAGTGACATTAATATCGTGGAAGAACTACACACATATCCGCACACAAAAGCAAAAAACATCTTCATCCTAACGAGATCGTAACCAAACCACATCTAGTAACAAAATAATAGTATGAGGAGTGAAGGAACCGAAAATCAATTTTCATGGCAATTTCTCTACAGTAACCAAATAATCAATCAACACCACGATCAACAGAGTACCTGCGAGCCTAACTAAGTATCCGCACAAATCAAACTGATGGACAGACGGTTAATTTTCTACTGTCCATCAGACCAGACCTGACTAGACTGGCCAAGATGATGGAAGGTGATCAGCAGCTTTTTGAACTGGTACAAGATGATCACTACAAGATCAGAGTATCCCATTAAGAATGAGGCCAGCATCGAAACCGATAAAACTTCTATCAATGGGCATGGATGGTTTTTTGTGGTATGTATTAAAATGAATGATAGAAACCGTCTAACCGGAATCACAACAAGCTTTTGTTTCGTGCGTTCTCCTCCCATGAGTTCCTGTCTTGCCAGGCTACCGATGACGTGATGAAGTGTGAAAGATGCATACCAGGAATCACGTTACGGGGAAAGTATTGGCATTTATCAGGGCAAATGCGTACTATTTTGAAGCGTGACTAGACACAATTTTGATGGTGTCGAGACCACAAAAAACGAGGGGCGAATTAAAAGTTGACGACACCTTGTTTGTTGCTAGTTGGGATGAATTGACAACACGAGAATTGTGGTGTACAACAACTAGCAGGAGCTATGGAATTAGGGTGAATGGTCCAGCTTCAGTTGGTTTCCTGCATGGAGAAGGAAAACTTCTAGTCATTTTGATGGTAAACGATAGGGTGGAAGTTTGTTAAATGGCTCATCCCTGGGGAAACTGAGTCAAAGACTGGGTCACATTCCTGGTGGTATATCCTTTCTTCTTTTGTCCCAGTAGAATGTTAAATTATCTTTGATTTTAATAAACCACCTGCTACACAGATAGGGTTAAGTTGGTTGGAGTTCTGTAGACAGGGAAAGGTATTTCATGCTTTTTACGGTTTTTTTGGGTTCAGAAACGGATTTTTGGGTGAGAGGTGTGAATGTAATCTTATAGTAGTCATCATTCTTCTTCTGCTTTACTTTTTTGATACCATTACTCCACCTCTACTACATGCAGTACATAAACGTAAAAATAAGTGAAACGTAAAAGTAAGGAAAAGGAAAAAACCCAAAGATAGTCAAGTGTTCGTTCGAAGCACGGAATTTCCGTTGCATCTATATAGGTTGGTAGATCAAGGATCTTCCCAACTAGTATGCATAGCCAAAAGTACACTTCCTCCTTAGAGCAGTATGGCTCCGACCATGATCCGAAAATTTGGGTCGAAGGCCTAAAGAAGCTTGATATGGAGAGTTCCTTCTAGATATTTATTTGGATAATTCTAGGATAATTACTATTAGCCTAGAGGGAGTATTGTAGGCTATTTTCCGTAGTAAAAGAAATTATCATTATCTTGTTCAGATTTCCGGTACTACCTAATGATTTCATTAAATTAACCTGACTTGATCGGTTCTGATTGATTCCTAGTGTTAAATAGTTCCTAGGACTAAGTATGGGATCCGGAAGGAATTTCTTGGGCTAACTAAGTGAAAATAAAATGAGTCTTGCCTGAGTCACAACTCCATTAAAGCCCAACGAACTTCTGCTTAGAATATTTGTACAGAGTTCAAAAAATAGTCGCATTCACAAACAAACAAAAAGTCCTTTTAATCCCATCTATTATTCCATCCATCATCGTTTCGATAAAACAGTAGCACCCCTCGAATAAAGTATCTTGTCCTGTAATCCTTCGATTCTATTCATCCCAGACTTTTGTTCCTCTTTACGAATTTTTAATGTAACCTCATGTCATGTGATTGCAATCAATTCAAAATCCGCCACTAATGTAGGGATTTCCATGGCTAATGTGATCGTTATCAATCCTTTTAATCACCCCTCACCTACTAACCTTCATCCGCATACCAAGAAAACGAAAAAGCATGGTTTCATCGTTTTCACCACCCTGGAATGGTCCTCCCTTGGTCTCGGCACTGTACGCACCATCGCCATCGTCATCGCATCATCAGATTTACTGAGTTCACCTTTTTTCGGTGTTTGAAATATTTCTTCCTCGATTTTTCGTTACGCACCCCTTGTCGTTTTCATGTTGAGCTATATCATGACAAGGATAATCACAGAAAACATTGATGACGACGTTGACAAGTGAACAACAGCAACACGGTAACAAGAATGACGACACCAACGATGACAACAGACATGTCCCAGAATGACGTTGATGGGTGTGTAGAGTTGGCAGTCAGGGCTAGAATAATACTCCCATGGGATCCTTTTGCGGAAAATTTCTTCAGTTAGCCTACCCCAGATGATTTGAAATTTAAATGGAAAATGAGATTGATACTTTGTTTGGGAACTGATCCGAAAATTTACGAATAGGAGAGGGGGGATGAATATTAGGAGATGGGAATAGGAATATAGAAAACATTCAAAAAAAAAGTTGCTGACAGATTATCTAGGGCACTACTTGTAATCAGGATTACAATTTAAATTAATTTCCTGTTTTTGGACAGGTTCCCTTTCTACAGTTTTTAGCGGTATGGAACTTAGTATTGTTTTGTGGAACGAAAATTGCAATCCAATTGCGGTGGAATCGGTATTTCCTCTTTATCTAAAGTACCGTTTTTACTGGATCGGTCAAGTGAATTCGAAATTTGTTGGGTTCTTCTCGAAGTTATATCAGTTGCAGATAGTAGTCAGACATTTTTTATGTTCTCAATTTATTCACAATAATACACAATAAACCCCTAGAAGGGATCAGTAAGCAGATCAGACTTCTCGATAATAAGATCCTTTCCTACCATCAACAAATATGGTGAATTTCCATTAAACCACAAGAGATCTTCTTAAATCACTCGTCTTATGACATTTCCACCAAAAGGAAGCATATAAATTGACGAGAAAATCAAAAACGAAACCAAGCACACAGCGAGTTTTCTGTTGAGAATTTCTTTGGTCTTTTTGTAAAATGCATTTCCGTTGCTAAAATTGTCACTTGAAATTTTCTAAGATAATCTGCTTATCTTGTGTGCTCCCCATGCCATTTTAGAATCTCTAGTTCCTCTGTATCTTAGTCGTGGATATGGATATGTTTCGTTTTGGAGTCAACGTTGTAATTGCAAAAATAGGAACGATCTTTGGATTTAGTGCCTTATTTCATTCCACAAAGAGGGAATGGGAAGAACCCCTGCATTGTGTGGTTTGCAATGTTTTCTTTCTGTTTTACGATACGGACAAGATCTGTACACCTATCGGATAGGGCATAGATACTATTTTATTTCTTGTAAATTTGTTTTGGAAGGACCCTGTGGCTAGAATCTGGTCCTTTTCAATGTTGTATCCTTCCTTGATGAGCCACCTAAGGTGCTCTGTAGCTACAACGTACAAGCGAATCTGAGAGTTTTTGTGGTCTAAATTAGGATCACCTTTGGCTGATTGATTATTTGTAGCCGCAATCATCAAATATGAGGTTTAATCACCGATGAGTTCCCGAGAATATTTTTTTTTAATTTCTCTTTGAAAATGTCTGCTAGCTCTTCGTGAGACGTCCTATCTTCATTGTTGTTTGTTGCCTGGTTTTTATGAATGCCATACTCTTCAAATCATTTTTTCTATTTTTTTTATTGATGTATGGCGCCAGGAGTAGCTGTGGAAAAAAGAATCAATCACGCCAAAGTTTCACATTACCACGGGAAGGCTAGTCTTCCTCCCACCTTCACCAAAATCCTCTCAACCATACGAATTATCGGAGTATCCTGTTCCACCCTGATCTTGGGAGATCTTTGGTTCGGTGCCCCTTATTGTTTATTCAAAACTGATAGCGAGCGATTCGCACAGAGTGTTCCGCAGACCACCCCAGTGAGTTTAAGAGTCTATTAGTTTCCAGATCAACTGATCCATAAAATAAAACAATACACTTAATTACAGATCCAAAAAAAATATCATTTTCCAGTGAACAAGAATGACTTTGATGCAAGTAATTTTTTATGCGCTCGACACAATCTTTGATACATACAATTGGCCGATTAAGATAAACTTGAACATCGTGGATAAAGGTGTAAACAACACAACTTCAGGCAATTCATAAATATTTATATCAAAAAAACAATGGCCACATCAGAAATGGCTCCATTGACGATATTGTGTATCTTTTGAAGCATTCTAATCTATATTTTCGATGAGAGTGGCATTAATGCTCATCGGGTAAACGACTTCAACAATAAAACAAATTCCCAAATTGTGCATATTTTTAATCAACAACTTATCTGGTAAATCCTAATCCCAACAGAGTATTCGATACAAAGATCTCCAAAACCGCCAAATTTATTCCAAAGCAAAACCAAATATATTAAAAAAACAAAAACCGATCCGCCATTAAATCACAAGTTGACGGCTATTTTAATAGATAACGAAAAATGTCCACCTAAAACTTGATGGAGGCATGCGTCAACATCAAACAATTAACAGCATCACCAATAGAATGCGGTGCGGTGTTGATGGAAGAATCGACTAGAAGGAAGGGGAGCGAACACGGGACAAACCGAGAATTTTTAATAATTTTTCATATTTCTACAGCCATTTTCATAATATTTTTCCTCGAGCTAATGCCACATTCTATTCCACATGTTGAATGGAATTCTGTAGATAGAAGGACGCAAGCAAATGGTGTAGAGCTGTAGAGTAAAAGTTATCACCGCCGCCTGGGCATTAATTCATTTTTGTTTTGTATGTGTATGTGTGCGTAATTTTCTCGCTGTCAAAAACAAAACTGAAAAATTTTTTCCTGTTATTTTTCCCATTTTTCAGACGTTCATTAGAGAAGCGTTCTTTGACAAATACACAAAAAAAAATAAAAGAAAATGTCAACCAATCATGCAAAGCAGATGGCATTTAGGATAGGACTGATCTATCTGTGTGCACACGGCTGAGCTGATTTTTCTCCACCCGAAAATATGATAACTGTCCCTGATTCCCATCAATTACCAGGAGTTAAATCAGAAAATAAATACATCCAAAAAGAAAATAAAAAAAGAAAGGGGAACAAGCCGTCTCTGGTTAAGAAGATCTTCTGTACGTCACCTATGTCATCTTATCCTACTGTGACTTGTCACATTTTCCTTGAGGTTCCTACATTCCATAAAGCCTCAATAATTTTTCACTTTATTGTTGAAAAAACAGAAATAAAATATCCGAAATGAAGTATAGCGCAGCGATAAAGCGGGAATTGTGGGAACGGGTGGTGGTTGGATTGGATTTGAGTGAGACCCGCCATCAACCACCCATCCCTACATACACTCCCATACAAACTGGTGACGTCTGTTTTGAATAATTGGCTTGCGTTATTTTCGTTTTGTTTTTAGTCGGAGCTGTTGCCGCTTACCGTTGTGTGATGTACTATCATTTTCATACAGACGAGAGGCGCGGAATAAAAGATCTCAGGAATATGACTAATGCGCCGTTTAGTGATCCTCTTCCACTGTGTATCTATTTTTCTTTGATTTTTGTATCTTATTGTGCAGAGAAAATTTTAGTAATCTCCCTCTCCACCCCGTCACCAAGAGATTTAAGAAAATAGGTAAAGGACAGATGTTATGGCTGTTGATATATTAAAAATGTATGCGGGCACGAGCTTTTGTGCTATTATTAAGTCAATTGGATTGGGGCGTTTTTTTCTATTATTTTTGTTTTTTGTTTTTTTGGAATCTTAAAGGAAAACTGGTTGGGGGACTGTCTTGTTCTTCTGCTGTCGATTCGAATCGTTTCAGCTGTCATCGAGCTGCTGTTTTCAAAATTTTTAATTAGCTCGCCAGATGCATATATTTCATAAGTTTATTGTTCTGCTGTGACGGCCCACTTGATGAATAGGGAACCTTTAATGTCTTCCCTCCCTATTCATATCAGGGGATAAAAGATTTACATACCGTTACATGCCTGGGTGTTGACTTATTTTCAAAGTTTTTTAGAATAGTTTTTATCGTGTGGAATATTCCATGAATTTGAAAATATGTATGTGCCTAATGCAGAACGAGCGTCTACTTGTTAATGGAAGAAGGTAGACCAAAAGTGATTATAATAAAACCCTAAGAGTGGGAATCAATCAGTTTTCGGTTTTGAGTTACATCGTTATGAAATTATCAGCCATTAATTTTTATCCTTCCAGCACTAAATTGTTAATAACTTCCCAACCAATATATGCACGAAGTTAAAGAAAATATTCCTATAAAGCTGAAGCTCTAATCTTTCTACTAGTATTAAAAGAGGAACACCAAACGATAAGATCACGTTGAAAAAAAAATAGATGAAAAAGTCTTTAAAAATTCCATGTTTTTTTCGATTTTATCCTTAATCCTGGAAAACTAGGTTGATGAATGTGTATTTTTTCTTTGTTTTCTGAAATTTTAGAGCGGCAGCGTTCTTGGTTTGGCCAGCAAGCAGGCAGGTCTAAACTTCTTCGAAAATTATCAATGATCACCTTTTATTGGTGTAGTTAGAAGGTAAGACGTAGGTAGATAAAGTGATGATATAAGCGAAAGCAGAGTCTGAATCAAACTAGGGCTAACTATTTGTCATTGTGTTACCACAACATTCATAACCCGATTTCTCAAGGTCATCAAGGAAAAAACCTGCCAAAGCCTTTTTGTATCGTTAACATTAAACAACATTATTTTGCTAGTCCCGAATTTGTACCTGTTACGTGCAGTGGTTTGATAACCGCCTGACTGCTAATAAAAATTGCAACACTACGATGGTGTGTTGAGTCCTAACTCAAGATTCTCCAAGCCTTCAGAATTGCGAGTACTTACAAGAAAATTCTTGCATCTCTTTCAGACTTCATTTTAGATCCATCTATAAATCTGTTCATATCAAACTCACTTATCACTATACCGCTTCTCCACTCCGCTTTTACAACAAAATTCTTCATGAAAAAAAACTTGCGAGCAGCGTAGTTGGTTGGTAATATAACCGGCCAACTTCTCTAGTAACAGACGGAAAAGCTTGGCAATCCAAGATCTTAATACTATCAGTTTCGATCGGGAGAAGATTCAGGAGGATGTTTAAGATCTACATTGGGCAGTTTATTTCGATTATTAACTGTGGACATACAATCGTTGTGTACATGAATAAGACCACCAGTCTAAAAGTCATTGGATCTGGAACACGGAAGCACTCCGTAGAAAGAGAATGGCCTGCTGAGAATACATGCAGAATTTGAGAGAGAAACTTGGCGGTTCTGAGAAGCGACTAAATATAAAACAAGAATTTTCCACCCATATTGCTTGAGATCCATGAGATTTTTTTGCAAAATTCTAAAGGTCATGTCATGGAATATAGCTATCAGCGGGCTCAGTCGGACAGGGAAGGCCGCTGAGAACAACTGGGAAAATTTAGACGAGAAACTCTAAAAGTCATCGAGAGCGCATGTAAAATTTGACACTTCCTTTTACCATCTCTTACTAAAGATTCACTTACAGTCATAGAAAGCAATACAAGCTTTTATAACCAGCTCCTCGATATTAACATGTTGACTGCCGTGCTGGTCACCGGTGACCGGCATTTAAAAGCACTCTCACGACAAATGCATTTCACCACGCAGTTCTCTCACGAAAGCTTTTATGCTAAGTACGGCAGTCAACATGTTAAGTATCCAGTTAAGCTTCATCCTGAAATGACTCCAAACACGTGGTCCACAACTCGTAGCCCAGGTGCTTGGTTTCTAGAGAGCATCCGCCGTGATTTCGCTTATCAGAGAAGGATACATCCCTGATGTAAATTTGATTCCATAACTGTCCAGCATTGACAGAAATCTGCTGGCTGCGATTATTAAATGTATAGGGGGAATGAAAATTCCCTGAGGTAGCCCGTAAACACAATTTCTTTTTTAAATTCTTGGTCATAGTTTTAATATAATTGCCATAATTAAAAGAAAAATTTTTGTGAGCAAAATGTATGTAAAAATACATTTCGTAAGAGAGAGCTTAAAAGCTTCACGAGTATACTCGTTTTGGCAGCGAATGTGTTAATAGGGTCAGTATGAATGGTGTATTTCTCTAGAAAGTGTCTTAAGGTATGTGTGTTAGCATCCAAGTAAGGTTAGCCTGTTGAAAGTTCGGCTTATATGAAGAAGATGTCAAACTGATTGACTTAAAATCCTTCGTGAATTCCTGTCGGAATTTTGGGACCCTCAGAGAGTGCCCTCAATGATTTCATGGCCATATCGTCCGCATCTGCTACCACCTTATCTTTCTTTCTACCCAGCTTTGGCAGGATTTTGTTCAGAAAAACTATCTAGAGCCTGGGAGAGATAACTCCTTTCTGAGGTGTGCCCCTGCTTACAAATTTTTTTAGATCGACGTTGCCCAGATCCGCATTATCTAAGAAGCTCACATATTCTACGAACATTTCCCTTGTAAGAATATTCACATAGAAGAATTTTCACTATATAATATTTTGTTCCATTAAAAATGCCACAAACATGAACGATCAACGACTTCAATCATCCTTCATTCAAAAGAATAGAGAAAAACCGCTCACACTCAAAGATGGTATATCTCTTCTCTAGTAAAGATAAATGCCGTAGAATTTCCAGTAGTTTGTCATTAATTAGCTGCGTATTATTAGCTTCATAGATTATCACCACCAGCTATAGAATCATGCTTCTATCCACCCTCGAGAAATGTAGGAAATTCAAAAATGGAAAGACATTCCATGATCTATTTGCACTTTTTTGTTGCCTTGCTGTTCGTTTCTCGTGCACTTTATGTCGTCAGCGTGATTTTCTCAATGAAAATTTTCTTGAACATTCTATAGCAACACCACCGACCAGGACAAATACTACTAGGTGATATGTGCAGTGTTGGAACGACGACACTTTTCAGATTCTGTGTGTCCCCCTAGCCTCCGAAAATATTCATTGTGCTTCATAGCAGTAATAGTCGTCGTTTTTGAAAGGGGTGAAATGAAGATATGCCGAGGGGAAAAGGGAGACAAAGGTACCCAATTTCATTCTTAGCCAGAAATGTAATTGGCTCAGATAGGAAGAGCAAAAAGCAACAGTGACTTATAATAATAATATCACACAAACGGTGGGCCTTAGGATCCACCAGGAAGGATGGAGGATGGAGAGATTGTTTTCCCCCCTTACACATTTAATTTAACCCGAAAATTTCATGTATACGAGGCAAAATAAAGAAAAAACAACATAGAAGCAGCAGCAGCAGCAGCAGCAGCAACAAAACCTCTCGAATAAAATCTTGGCGTTTCTATGATGTGTTTATGACTCCTTTTTGGCGCTCTACCAGCTCCCTTCGTTTTATTGGAAGCGCTCATCTTTGTCAACTTAAAAATTTTGTAATAACTTGCTCCTTTACTGGTCTATTCTTGGACCTTTAGTGCGTTCAGCGAACAAACAAAGAATGAATGAGCAGCAGCAGCACGTCCAATGAGATCAACAAAAAAGTGTCCTCGATGTTTTCGCCAGCTGAATGCCTACTGGTTTTGCTGTAGCGATCGTTCCCTCGTTAGAATTATACTAGCTCAAAGAGTGCAACATGCGCGGCACACTTGAAACTATAATTGCCAGGAGGAGCACCAAAATACAACACCCAAAAAGACCAATTATACAGCCTGTGCCTCTGAACCTCACCGGTATAGATCTTCGACCTCGGCCTTTTACTAGAGGGAGAGGCCGGGAGAGGGGGAGCGGAAGGTGGTGGGGGGTAGACATCCAAATAATCTGTAAAAATTGTGAGGCGTTAAGAACCTTCAGAAGTTCAACTTTTTTTCCTTCTTGAGATGAAAGAAATCGACACAACCCATTTGTTGTAGAATGATTACGATCATCTGTTCCTGCATTAGAATAATATAAGATCTCGGACAAGACCACAAAAATCTCTTAACTGTACTAACGAAGTCTCATGTGTGTGCTATGCGATCACTGCTCTAACACAAACACACGAATGCGGCACATATTTCCCATCATGATACTGCTCCCGGGGCCCCGGTATCCACACGACTTGAAATTCTATGAATGAATGAATGGAGGCGAAATAAGCGAAATTTTAAATGGCTTGATTCACGGAATTAGCGCGGGATTTATTATGCTTTCCGTGAATTGCTTCGAGGTGGCTATGACTATGACTTCGTGCGTAGATCGGTGTTTTTTCTGGTATTGGATACACCTGATCGCCAGCACAACTGGTTAATAGGGTTCTTGATCTTTTCGTGTCAATTTTATGGGTAATCTGATCAGGTGTCGGTTGTGTGGTCGGCGCAATATATACATATATAATATCTATGACTGTGAAAGTCTTCTGTGATTTATACGAAAATGCTGAGATTCCGAAATAAAAACGGCTCGAGGTGTGAAGATTACTTAATCAAGTGGGGAATGGATAATTTTCTAGACTCGTGGAAATTCTAGTCCATTTTTTTAACTGTTGTAGATCGTGTACTGTGATATCTCTTGATTTCTTGTAAAACTAATCCCATTCTATTGATGTAATTTTATTTTGACTTAAAAATTGTACAAGGTTGTACAAGTTCAACAAATGATACTAAAAATATAGATGTATAGATTCTCTTGTACCTATATCAGAATCTCTTCATATTTCTTTAAATACCTTCGTATAATCGGGTCCATAATGAGTCCCTTCTCTAAACATCATCGTTACTTCTGGTATAGGAAGGTTTTTAAACCTTAGTTGTCTTGATTCGGGCTCCTCCTGAACGTGCCGTAAAGACTAACCAGATCTTCACACATAACCTGCATCTTATATTAGAATAAACTTGGGAAAAGATCTTGTGAATCAGTTCAATTTCACCTAGCACACAACCATTTTAGTTCCTGTATAATCCCTAACATCACCGCTATGGATATAACTGGAAGATTCTCCTTATAAGAGAATGCTATCACATTCGTTTAAGATTCTTCCTTGAAGCCTACTCCCTAGAGAATTCCCGTCGCATCTTCCACGCTTTTGAAACAACGACTCTGATCCCTCCCAGCTTTCTTATCTTCTGCGTGCTTCTTTGATGGTCCTAGCTTCCACTGTCTCAGAGACGCATCTTTTTTTTAGGATATCAATAACAAAAATGATTACTTTTGAGGTCGATGAAATGTCCTTACATTCCTTTACCCAACTTTTTACTCCAATTTAGTCCATTTGCTTTGTATATTTAAACGTTTTTGCCGCATCTCCTTAGCTGACTCCATCCTTGTTATTAAATTGACGCTCCAGTTTTTTTTTTCCTGTATATTTCTTTATATATAATATTATATTTTCTATATTCTATATATATATATATATATTAATTAATTTAAGCCTTCTTTTTATGTTTCTTCTGTTTTTTTAGATACGCTTTTAAGTGCAAAATGTTCCAGAACGAACTTTTTACCGCGATCTTCATACTTTTTATAAAAATGTACTATATTTTCTGGGAGCCCTTCTTGCTTAGACACAATTTTAGTAACTAAAAGGACGTTCACTAAAAATCCTATTAAACTACTGATAAATAACAATAAAACATTGCAAGTTGTTTCAAAATGTTCTGCCAAAGTAAAAGGAAGTTTGCTCAATTTTCTAGTTGTAATCTGTTAGTTCGAAGAAATTCATAAGATACAACCTGAGAAATTAGCTCGTTGCATTCAGGAAGGTGCACACCTCAAACTTAAGCTTGTTTTAAAATTCGCTCAAAGGAGAATAGAGCAGTAAATGGCGGTTGAGTTCCCCATGCCTTGGATTGCTACTTTCAACCCAGATTTTACTGGAACCTCCCAGTTCTTTGACGACTGCCTTGCAAAACTGATGGATTAGATCCTCCCCATACCAAATTCTCCATTGAACCGTTATTTCATAAACATTAGCACATTAAACATTCTCTCTATAGTGCCGCAGACCCATTCAAAATTTCCTCCTTAAAAACTTTTCCTTTCTTCACATGGCTTCTTCAAGGAGCATCTCACTCACATGAACATCTTAAAGACGTTCGTCTTGTTGCGTTGTTTCATATGAACAGTTGAAAGATTGTCAATCTTTTGTATCTTATTAATGGGAGCAAAGATTGTGGAGGGTTGGAGGTTACTAAGAATAATTAAGATAATTAAATGGTTGAAGAGAGCGAAGAGGACCGGAGCCGGAGCGGGAAAAATATAAGGGGAAAGTTCAAAGTATGAAAACGAAACGATTTATGGTGATATGAGAGAAATGGCAGCTGGTCGTGGGGGTGCGGTAGTAGCTTGACGAATTCATAAGGGGTTGAAAGGTATATCATTGCTCTGTCTCTCACCATTTTCACAATAATCTCAAGAGAATCGAATTGATTTCCGCCGGGAAAAAGATTTTCATTTGGCGGCAAAACATCAAACGTAAACCAAAATCGTTAGGAAAATAAAAAAAAAATTCACTTTAAATCTCACGTATTGATTTGATTAGTTTTTAACGGTGTGTACCTGGTACCAGATGATAGAAAAACACAAAGGTATCAGATACCTTCTACATATTCCTACAAGTAATTATTGAGGAGGACGGTAGTGATGGGTGCAAGATACCTTCACTGTTGTCCTCTCATTGCATCCAATTTAAAGATGATGGGGTTTGTGTGTGTTGAAAAGGAAGAAAGTTTTGGGCAATCGGAAGAATTTTCGAATCTGATGGTTCTTTGATTTGGTCCCCTTCATTGAGGTCTCCAAGAAGTTACCGAAATTTGTTTATAAACGGAGCAGGAACATTTGTGGCTATCCGCAAGATGTATTGAACATTTTCACCGAGACCATTAGGGTGATTAGTTTAGTAAAAGTTAAGAGCCCGAATTTTACTTTGTTGTGTCTCAAGATGACGGTAGATATGATGGAAGAAGTTTAATAAGAGCTAAAAGGAGGACATTTTCTCGTTTCCCGAATTATCAGAATCACCAAAACTAAGACGATAAACAGAATATCGTCAATACTTGCTAAGATTTTAAGACTCGTACCATAGTTTAATACTGTATAAACCCACCTAAAACTAAGAAATTTATTTTTAAACTCAAAAAATCTTGAAATAGTCAACCATATCATTGTCTAACAAGCTTTTTCCATTTGGTGCCAATGACTCCAATGCCTATGCGTTAAAAAAATTTGTTTCATGCATGAATTCTTGGATCGGCGATCGATGTAACAACCTAAGGGTAATGTGTAGGTTTCCAAATAGTATTAAAGACACTTCGGTCCGTCACCAAGTTTTCGAATCGCGTACGTTTCTATAGATCCACCAGACTACATAAATCCTTAAGCCTATTAAATATGGTGACTGGTCTGCATCAGATGACGAGCTGATCAGGTGACACAATCGACCAGCAATATTTTTTGAGTTTTGAGTGAAAAAATTCAAGACCCTGCGAAACAGATTGCATACTTGTGGCGAATAGAATAAATGTAAAAGATTGTGGAAATCATAATAATCCGATAAATCGATAAATACGTGTCGTATAGGCTCATAAATAAGGACACAGTAGCGCCAGAAAATTCACCATCTCCAAAGCGACTAAGCAAGTCTACTCATTGAAGGATGCTTTCTTACTTTTACCACTTATATAGAATCGATCTAAAAACCTTCTTTAGTTTCATGTTTTTTGTTTTTTAAGCTTATATCCCCTTTTTAACGAATTTTCTTTTTTTTCAGGTATGTCGACTTTGAAAACTTTTGTATGCCGTAAGTAAATCAGTTTTTGTGTTCCTTATCAAAATTGGCAAAACGGAACACTTATGGAATCACTTAGGTGTCTGTCCGTCTGTCACGCGATTTTCTCCGAAACTATTTGACGTATAAATTTAAAATTTGCTGCAAAGATAGACAGTGGTGGCCCATTTACAGACAAGAAGTTTTCGGGGGTTATTTTTGGGGGATAAAATGCGAAGTGAAAAAAAAAGATTTATCAAAAGTCATCATGTGGGATGTCAAACAGAAGCTGATGAAATGTACATATCAAAAATATATCATTTGTTTCTCTTATTTCAGCTTTCTCTAAGCAAAATTTTCTAAAAATCCCTGTCCCAATAAAGTTTACTTTGAATGAAAATTGTCACCATCATATTACAACAAATAACTTCTTCACAATTAATGGATAAAGGTTGAAAAATAAACTTGATTTTACATTTGTTGCGCGGGGGGCAGTGGTACTTTGTTAATCCCCTTTATCGCAGTTATCATCACCATCAGGTCTGCAACTAAACTCTTAATCGAAGCAGAGAAACAACATTCACAGCAATTTGTCCTATTTATGGTACAATTTCCCTTCCTTTCCTCATTCCTCTGACGTGATCCTCTCACCAATGTTCTTTGTATTTTTATCTGTATCACCTCCTTTAGCCCTTTGGGTATGTACGTGATTTAGATGGCATTCCATTGTGTGACACTAATCCCTCTTGAAATCCCACAGGAATTCTTTCTCACAAATAATTTCTCTCCATTTATAAAGTGGTATTCGAGTCCATCCCCATTTCTTTTGTTGTTCTGTGTTCTGATCACCCTCAGTTAGTGTACTTTGTTTCTTTTAGTCTTAGCAAGGTGTATCCGTCTGGAACGTTGTTCAAAGAATTCAAGACTTGGTGTATAACTATCATTAATTTGTCAATAAGTAACTCTTAATGGACAGCATTTTTCTTCGAAAATAAATCTCAAATATAGAAATAAAGTGACATTATCAGAGAAGGAAATATTAAAAAGGGAAATTAAATTTTATTTAAATACCGGATATTTGGGGTGTCACATCTTGGAACTAACTTTTACCAGATTTTATTAAAATTGCCCGTAGGATTTTGTCGTTTTAGTGTTAGTGTATAAATCAATGACCTTCATTTTCAATGGTTCTCTCATCTGAATGCCATGGACACCACGAGTAGCTAAATCCACTGAGTTATCTAAAGATGGTGCATAAGTCTATGCAGATCCATCAAGAGAGTTTTGAGTCTCAGCTACGCTATTGAGCACGAAACAATTCCGGTTCTAAGGATGAGCCTGTAACCATGGCTAAATACCGTGTGATTGAAATTGAATTAGTTTATGGTGTCATTTCCCGAATCCTTCCAGTTAATATACGGCAGCTTGAGTTTGAATGCTACATCAAGATATTTATGGCAGAAGGTTTAGCCGCAGAAAATTCTAATATTTATACTACCTGTTCCCAATTCAGTCGATCCTATAAGGGCTTTTTATTTTCTATACAAAATTTTTGAGAAGTTGATGTCTATGCAAATTCAAAATTTTTTGAGTAAAATTTATTTACTAACTTAGTTTTGGTTTATTAACAATCTTTTTTTATCTGCATTGAACTCTGGATGTGTGGCTTTTTAGTGTTGCTTGATTTTACCAAAGCGTTTGACACAGTACAGCAAATTGTTCTATAACTGTCATTTTTACTCTCACAGCTACTAAATTACTGCTCCTATTAATCAGTGGATTTCCTCTAGGGTCTATTCGTGGCCTACGTCTGTTTAGTTTAGTTTATATGAATTGTATTTCCAGAATGAACGGAGGTTTATGTAACGTATCTATCATACGTACGAGTACATTATGACCTCTATTAAACAGAATACAATGCCTAATATGAGTCTTTTCAGTTTTTTGGTATGTCTAATGTATATGCTCTTAGAAAACCCTCGATTAGGTGGAAAAAGTACGAATTATAGACTGAAGGATTGTGAAAACGTTTCCGATGGTATTAAACTACTGTTAACGGTGAAATTAAATTTACATTAGACTTAATAATAATATACTCTTGTAATTGAGTGCTCAAAGCTCTTGTTTTCATTCTTGAAATACAAGACATAGGTCTCTAGTATGTCAATGTCAACCTTTATATATATACATATATATATATATAATCACTTAGTGACCTATTGCTGTCTTTTCTACCCGGGAATTCCGGGAGAAGTTCCACCTAAAGACAATTAAGGTACAAGTAGTTTAAGGCAGGTAGTCTGCTTCCACTACAATCCCTTTCTCTCTCTCTCTTTCTCTCCCTTTCACCATACTGTTCTCCACGTCCCCGCTTTTACTAATTTCCCATTTGGAATTTATTTTAATGGGTCTGATTTTACAATCCAATCTCCACGTTTCGAGGTCCCTAGAGTCCGAATATGTATATCGCTTTTAGAGAGATATTTGTGTGTGCGTATGAACGTGCGTTCGTACGTTCGTGAACTTTTTTTGTCTCGAATATCTCGAGAACAATGATATCGACTCCGGATCAATTTCATTCGATGCATAATGAACACCTGATAATGTTTACAAAAAAAAATTGAATTGGCTGGTTTTTTTATATCAAGTAAACTTTCAAAAGTAAGGCAAAATAGCCAAATGGGAAATTGGCACCCGGTTTATTTCATTTTTATATTCATCATCTCTTTTCATTCAACTGTTCTAACGGCAAAAGAAAATCTGTTTTCTTAATTCTTTCCCCATGCTCGAATGAATATTCATTTACATACCTCAAACTACCATTTTTACCACTGACCACTACCACTAATACCTTAAAACAACCCATACTCAGACAGTTTGTAATACAAACGACCTTTATTTTCACATCAAAAAGGTAAAAAGATCGTGAATGTATAAAAAAAAATACAAAAATGATGCACTAAGAGCGTAGACAACCGAGTAAATAAATGCGCGAGCAAAAAATTTAAACAGACACAAATTAAAAGTAGACAAATATAGAGAAGGGAGAAATAAAAAAATACGAAAATAAATAAATCCGTCTATAGTACGAAGGCGGCTCCCATTTCAGGGACACAACAGAGAAAAAAGTGAACTTTCACCTACCATCCATTCGAAATTACAATGTTGTTTTCCATCGCGCATACAATTGAGGGTAGAGAAATACTGTTCCAAACCACCCTCATGCTGTCCCCAACAAAAGCAGTACGTCCCATTGATGAAAAAGGTCAATTTCACGTAATTTCTCTTTCCAATTTGTTTTCATTCTGTTTCGCATTTTGCATCGAATTATCTCTTTAATACAATTACTCCACCCTCGCATGTCGTTTTCTCTCTTCTGTTTTTTTTTTCTTTTTTTCATATTTCAGCTGCTTCTTGACTGGGGTAATGGGAAAGAAAAATCGTTAAAATCCGTGAAATACATTACAATTCGCTTCCTGTTCTTAGTTGCTTTTCAGTGTTAAGAACAAAAAACAGAAGGACAGAAATGCTTGTAACTGAGATCGACTGATGGGTACCATGTTCTCATTTTCCCCAACGCCTGTTACAGAGATAAAGATTAGCGCCATATCACGATTGATGAAGTTACGAAAACCGGAGATGACAAGTTATATCCTGAAGAGATGAATGACTGAATCCTCTCTCCCCACCCTTTATTCCCTATAATTAACCAACCACTTAGACCACTGATTGCAGTTTCCCTCGTTTTTTTGATTTTCTATTCCTTTCGTTTATTTGGGAATTTAGTTTTAGAAGAAAGGTAAGTGCAAAATTAGTAAACTATTTAATGATAATCTCATCAATGCAGTCGACATCGAGACAGTAGCTCTAATGAAGGATTTTTCTTCACAGCTCATATGACGAATATCTATGGTCCTTCGAGCAGGATACATGCAAAAATTTACCAATATCGTTTCTCGTTATTAAATTACCGTTTGTGCGTTTGTAGTTACTCTCGTGTTTTTTTTTCTACATTAGTGTTAAGTATCCTGTACATCTGAGATATATAACCAAATCATCAGACCCCGCCAAATTAATAATAAAATTACTTTTCGCCAAAGTTTTAGTAAACAATATCATGTAATCAAATCTATTGGTAATTTAGCACAGTAATTTGTGGAAACAATTTAGAAAAACTCATTCAAACTAAGGCAAATGGGTATTCGTTCATTGCTTTATAAACAAAGCAAACCAAGAATGGAACTAGGAATAATGAACCCATGTATCCATAAAGCCAATAGTATCTGTTGATAGCAGCACTGTTGTCACCGAACCTAGCGTCCTATATCCGCGATCTGACTTTGTTCTTGGACTCAGCCATTGTTCTACTGATTGTAATCTAATTACATGATAACAGATTACATATTTGCTCATAAGTAATTCCCATTACAATGTAATAGAACACAATGTAATTAGATTACTTTGTAATCTGACTGTAGTGTAATATGATTATCAATCAGATTACGTTGTAATCGAGCTGTAATGAGTCATTCCACATTAACATAGTTCTCATTGTGTTTTCTTGAGTTCGGTTGGATAGAGTTCGGAATTGTCAAGACTGGCTCGAATGTATAAAATCTTATTCAATCGATTAGAGGTTGCAACTGATCTTCTACTTATAGGCTGGCTATTGTTGACGAATCCAGTAACTGTCAACACAGGTTCCAAGACCACATAATTGGATAGACCCTAATAACTCTCTCCTAATTAAAATTTTAGGATTTTAATTGAACTCTGTTTTGACGAATTTCTCCTGAAAGTGATGAATTCAAGACCTTATTCAAGGAGTCCTTATAATTCTAACTTTTTTAAAAAGACTTCGTTACTACAAATTGCACTCAACATCCCACCCAATCTGCCTGAATTCATTTTACCCCTATGCTATCTACATCCCCTATAATAAAACCTTACGACCTCATCAGTTGCCAACACATTTCACCGTGATAAATGAAATGAAACAATAAAAGCCATCGTCACCCGACAATGCTCTACTAAATTGAAGAATATTGTTGGTGTTCCGCCCATAATAATTTGTCCGACACACTATAGGAGTTAGCCTACAACTTCATGATGCAATTCCGAGACGAAAGAAGATGTGAATAACTGAAACATCAAAAGGAAGATGGAGAGCCAATGCAATTCTCGAGTAGGAAAGGAGTCCTTACATTGAAAGCCATATTCAGACTTAGCTAACCCCTTCTTATCGAAATCATTAAATTCTTCACGGGTGGTACCATGACAGTCGTTTCCATTACCAAAACGCCTGTTTTGGGTAAAACGATAAAGCCATCCTTGAGGACATTTGTTGCATTCCCTGAAAATGCTATCAACACTGAAACATCATCCAGCACCGGCTGAGATAGGGTGATTCTATTAGGACCCAACGAAACACTACCAAGAGGGAGGGGATGGGCAAGCCACGTATTATATAGCTGCTATGCCTAACAAGGTGTTAGGGTGCGGTTAGAAAAGTTTTCAATAAAAAAAGAAGAACAAATAAAAGTAGAATTAAGGGGGATTTTTCCAATTCTTATGGTATAGAAAAATGTGGAGAAGGGGATAAACTTTGGCGAACAATTGACAAACGTTGTACTTATTAGTCGGTGATTGTCTTCGCGATAACAGATGAAGATTGATGAGGCATTTTGGATAGGGATGATGAGAAAGGAAAATTGAATGTGCCTTGAACCATGATGGATAAGGGTTAGACAGCTATTAAATTGCCCATTGATTATAGATTTTGAAAATCTCTCAATATTTGTGCTTTGATATCCAGTGGACAGTGAGATAATTTTTCACTTTCAAATATATAGGCTTTAGTTCGATTTAAGTTCCCATAATTGACTTTTTATTCCACAATCACAAATTCAGACCGTTTGCTTTGGCCAGCAATAGCTGCCATTAAGATCAAAGGACTACTGGAGGAACGGACCATTTCCCCTAAGCTACTTTGTATATTTGGGTAATCAGGCTGGATGTAAACATTGCTATGATAGAGTTGTCAAAACGACCTGCCTCCTAGGCAAAAGGAGGACTCCATAAAATCGATCGATCAAAGATTCTGGTCCGAAAGTAACTTAATAAAGAAATTTAGTGTATCTTGCAAATCAAGCAGATTGCACATACACGCAGACCCAGCAAATCACTAGTGCTCGAGACTAGTGCAAAAACTTATAAAACTCTTCTGGTAATCTTTATTTGATCGGTGTCGACTAATTACGCCATTAGGCATCAACAGATATTTCGCGTTTTTGTTTACAAATCAAAAGAAGAAAAACCATCAATGCGATATCTCCTCGCCCATTTCACTGGGTAGCCCAGTGCTACAACATTGTCAGCAATCTCGGTGTATTATTGTTGCAGTATTTGGCCGGTTAATAATAATTTTCATCAAATACATGGATTTTTTCGAGATAAATTGTACTGCAACAAAAATGCGATAACGCAAGGAACGGTTGCACTGAAATAGGCGATAAGACACTACTTAATTCACGACTGCTTATCTCTACAATTGCCGAGCTACTTCCGTGTTTTATTTGCCCATTCACCACATACATCATGATCATTGTTTTTCCAATTATCCAAATGACAGAAATTCCTCACGCCAACCGTGTGGCACACACTTTAAAACTAATTTAAAACAAATAAATTTCCATGTCACTTCTGTTGTTCGAATTTCATCGCATCACTTGTGGCTAATTGTTGCGCATTTATTCATCAGATAATCAAAAGTGATGCACTATTTGTCACCTGAATGAAGCCCTGGGAGCTTGGGCTGCCAAGGTGATGGGTTTTCATCCTTTCTATCTTAAATGTGCCCCGCATACAAAGGAATGTTTATCCGCCCCGATTGTTCAGACTATTTCAAGAAATGGATAAAATGTGGTGGTCCCAGATGAGTGATAATTCCCAGCAGTTGTTCGGTACTTCTAAGAAAATAATCCGAGAATGAAATAAGATGATGAGAACAAGTGGAGACAATTCAAGATACAAGACAGATTCTACAACAATGGTGACAATATATGCGCAATCTTCTATAATAAAAGGGAATGGAGGGAAGAAGTAGTAATACTGATGCCCTGGCATTTGACAATATATGATCCTAATTAAGAGACACGAAAATAATGTGGCAGTGCACAATAGATATATTCGAGTTGTAAACACGTGTCTGCGGGGTATATTGTGTCGCTACGTTTGTTTAAATTAATTGTCAGGAATTAGATACAAATTTGTTTCTGGTTGTGGCTATTTACAAGAGATGAAAGCAGTTCTTTAGAGAGAAAAGAACCCCAAAGACTGTTCAAAATTTCAAAAACTTGTAAGGAGAAAAAGGTAGGAAGCCCTCTTTCCCAATCGGTTTACAGTTTGTAAAGTCTGTTTTACTATAGTCTAGAACAACAAAAACAACAAGAATAGGAGTAAGTATTATAAGCGGTCCAAACTCCTAGTCGACCTGACCTGGTGAATCCTAAAACACCCTTTTGTCTGCTTTGTGTAGTTAATCAGGGAAGAGGTGTTCCAGATATTTATATGTAAGCCGAGAGTGATGAGAAATTGTAAAAGAAGAGTGTCACCATTTTCAGCTCTTATTCGCATCTACAGTGGGCATGACCGCGGAGTACTTTGCAAGACTCAATGCCACGTGCATTCATAGATCTTTGCCTTTTCTCCCATCCATTCATCCATTATATGAAAAGAGTGGAACTCCTAAACCTCCTCCGGCGGAATCTCCCAAGATGATCGTCATTCATATCAAAAACAGTGGTTTCGGCTCATAAAATCTCAATAATGGACTCCGCATATATATCCAATAGATATTCAGATCTAATATTAGAGTCGCTGAGGTTACTACTTATTTGATATTGATTTCTATGGGTGACATATTGAGGATAACCTCCAACTCCTAACCGAATATAGCAAAAATTTGAGTAAGTCAAAAAGAACCTGTAGAAGATACTGTGAATGGGTAGAAAATTTACCGACTACGGCAAGACTTCAAAAGCTGCTCTTCAAAGATTAATGTAATCGAACTATTACAAAAGTCAGTTGGGAGTTAAGCTGCCCGTGGGGAAGAAACCCTGGAATTACTTTTACACACTTTCCGGGCTGCAGTGTAACTAAAGATAGCGAAGATATAGCTGGTAACTTTAGGATCACTATATACCTTCGAACTGGAAGAAAAGCCTTTTCACACGTATCTTAGCATAAAGAGAAACAAAATAGATTATTATCTACTTCAAAGCGTACAAATATCCTAGAGGACATGGCATATTCCAAATTTTGTTACAGCAAGGGCTAAGAGAACTAATACCGATACTGACAAAACCTTCCAAAGCTAGTTCTGCTCTGTGATATATGCCCGAAGTATGGAGAAATGTGTTAAAGTTGGAAACCGATCCACTGTCCAACCCAAGTTATACCGCCACATAAGCCTATCTACCATCATACTGAAAACTATGGAGAAGGTAAGAGACCATCAAATCAGATACTCCCTGTATTTGATGAAACACAAAAACATGCCTATCAGACAGGAAAGTCCACTATAACAAATCAACACCATTTAGTAGTCAATAAAGAGCAATAGTTGAAGAATAAACCGCCTTCTGTGCCTTCCTAAAGATTGAGAGGGCGTTTGGCAATATCCTTTCTGTGCTATGGAAAAAGAGGCCATCAAGAGGGGCAGAGAGGTCTCAGCGGTATTATGTGTGAGGAACATGCAATTCAGCCAACTTGGGAGTTGAATCGGCCATCATAACGGCCACTAAAAGCTGCCCCCAAGAAGGAATCCTGTCCTCCCTCAACTCCTCCAAATGGTCCGATACGCTGAAGAATCACTTCATGGTCTCGGAGTACCTCCTATGGATAGTTATGTTATCTAAATGACCCGGTAACTAATATATGACACAACAGACGGACCACGTAGGGAGAATATTACCTTCGCGCAGATTATATATATTAACATATAATAACAAACCTCTAACCTGCATGGTCTCCGGATTTAAATCTGACAGGACTCAAACTCAATCGAAAAGGAATGGTCTGCTGAGAGCGTGGACAAAATCTAAGAGCAATTTGACAATGAAAACGCTGACAGGTATGCAGCTTTGGAGTTTTGGCTAAAAAACCACCTGCCTAAACGAAATTCTCAAAGGAAATTTTTTTAGTATGTAATTTCCAGCAGCAATTAGCGCCGGCGCATCATTAGCGCAAAAAGAAAAAAATCTATGCATATTCTCAGCGATTGAGCGTTGTACATTAGGCGATAACTTCTTGACACTTCACAGAGCACAAATTACGATCAAGATTTCCGCAGTCACGTTAATAATGCGCACGATTGTTTCGCGTTATTTACAAAATGTTGCTGCGTCTCTTCGTCAATCAAATAGCAAGCATATCAGTATCGGCGGCCATGTGTTATCATATGCGCGGGTGAAGGGGTGGTGGTAAGTGGCATCTAACCCGCCAAGTATTAAATAATAATGTGTTGCGCGCTGATGCATCCTCTAAAAGTAACGCTTTTTGCCTTTTGTTTATTTCGTCCGTTGTTTGGCCGTTTTTCTGTTCCTATTAACTTATCTCCACCACCTTGACATAAGCATGCTAAGGTGGTGACCTCTAGTTTTGCACGGTCGTCATTACTTATAAAATGGAATATTGTATTGTGATGGTGTGGCGGACAAGTGCAAGTTCAGGCGGGGCAAAAAGGTTACCGCGGAATTCTATTATTAATTTAATGCTGCACGTGCTATTAGTAAATCCGTAGGGAGATAACGGTGGAGAAGATCGGGAGCGGGATTTTATTGTTATTGTCGGGGTTTTAAATCGCTACACGTGATATGGTTGTTATATAAAGAAGATAGAGGGAATGGGGTTGAGATGCTATTGGTCTGGCCATTTTCTTACATAACCCAACTTTGAGGGGTGTTATTGCAGGATATGAGTACCTCCAGGCCAGAATTAATTTCATTAATATGCAGTACCTACATTGGACCACAAAGCTCTGATTATCTCAAACATTTCCCCTGAGGCGTATACAATTTATAACTTAATGTGTAATTAATATTTGAACTAATGCACCCCTTACTCCGGTCTACACAGATCTCCCTAATTGAAATTGGCTTTGACTACCTATTTGTGTAAGTAGGAGGATTGAACGAAAGGTGTGGGTACGCTTATAATCAAGAGAATTTGACTAATCCATTAACTTTAAAACTTCACTCTCAAAAAGCCGGTTTATAATAAGCCTTGCAGCACTTCCAATTTTCAATTCAATTTTGTCAACATACTGAGAGTAAAACCATCGAAAATCCTCCCCACTCTGACCACCACATCAAGAGATGCAGCAAGTTGAGAATATCAAATTTCAAATTGCAATCGATTAACAAGTTTAAATTTTTATCGAGACCATGATGTGACTTAATGCAACAAACTCTACATACAAAAATTGCTGAAGCAAAAAAAAACGCATAGGTACCAAAGCACTTTCCTGTTGAAAAAAAGCGTCATCATCATCAGCTAAGTCCCAAACAACCTGTTTCTACCCTGTTTCTACCCATAAAAATAATCCTATCGTTAGCAAAGGATGGATTTACTCTCCCTCCACCACCCCCTCCCCACCCATCCCCCATCCCTAACTAAAACAGTAAACCTTAGCCATGTACACATTTTTGTGGGAGAAGAGGCAGCGACAGTTCCAAAAACAGACCCGAATATAGGAACATTTTATCCAAACATACCAAAAAAATTATTCGATCACTTACTATGGACTATTTTACTTTGTTTATTTTTTCCTCGCCACTATATCACCAGCCCTGGAAAAGAGGAAAAGTGCACATTTTTCACGTATTTTTGTTAATTTTTTGATGGGTGGTTAGGTGAAAACCAGATTGGATTTTTCCAATCAAATGGCAAATTCTCAATTTCATTTTAAATTGAGCTTTGGATTTTTCGTCATAAATATTTCGAAGCGGATGTGAGGGATGTGAGTTATGTTAACCCAATTGATGCTGATGAAGTTTACTTTAAAAGTGGACAGTTTGTTTTTTTTTTGTGCAACGAAATGCGATTGTATATTAATTTTCTGTCATTAGAGTGTACGTTAGGGTACAAGGGATGAAAGGCAGGTAGTTTCCTCGTGTAAATGTTTCCACTAAATTATCCTGGGAGAAGTTCCAAAATTTCAAGCGGGAGGAGGCAGAAGGATAGATCTCCTATAGCTTTAGTTAGATCTCGAAGCCTTCAGATTCTTAGCTAGTTTGCATCGGAATGCTCCTCTCTCTTGTTATTTCGAGCATTTTTTTATAAGTTACCTATTCCATGCTACCCGTGTAGTAGCCTGCTTCAACCATCCTCCTGCTCGGCAAGGCCGGCAGTGTTATACAATGTACGTCGCCGTCTCAGTATCCTCCAGGTGCAGTCTGCATGTTTCATGCTCTAGCCATCATCAGGCTTAAAGGCAAAACAATTTGCAGTTTTCCATACTGAATTTGGTCAAAAGTGCCCTCTGTGTCCACCCAAGTAGCTAAAACAATGCCTGTCCTATTCAGTTCCTCCTCTGTCCTTCTCACCAGCTGATGAAGTGCCCAGTCATGTAGGTCTACCAGGTGAGTGTGCATGAGCATTGCAAAAAATACACCTTTTGTAAGATAAAATTTTACACACTACGATTTTACCCATGAAAACATAACGACTATATCTAAGCTCCAGAATAATTACAATTCCTCCTCAAGTCTCAACATTATTCAGAAACTCCATGCATCAACAGACGCACTATTGTCTCGAATTCTTTATTCATCTCAACACTAGAAAGATACATTTTATAATTTGTCCCTTTTTCGTCCCCTTTCTCTCCATCCACTAACTTCAAAAAATTTTCATCTCATTCATAACGGGATAATTTTTCCATTTTTCATCTATTTCCTCATTTTTCTCAGTAGAGATTTTCCAGGACGACAAAAGGTCGACATAAATATAACCGTCATGTGTTTCGTAATTGAAAGGTAGAAAACAAAAAGAAAATGAGAGCAAGAAAAAGAAAAGTGACGAGTATACGAATGGAGTGCACTGCAATGCTAGGAGATAGGGAACAGGGCACAGAGGGTGAGAAAACTTTGGTTAAATTCTTAATTACATCATCATCAACTCTCGTAACTAAAACTGGAAGATGTTCATTTGGTCGTCAGCTCTTTAGGCCCATTCCACTTATAATCATCTCCGTGAGAATATTACTCTGTAGCCCGATGCCTATACCGAGTCAGATTTTCAAACATTATCTTGGGTGCTTGACTTTTTACTGTAGAATACCTACAACTTGATTTTTCCTGCATAATGATAGTGAAATGAAAGATGAGTTCCTACTTAAGGAACCCTTTCCTTTTTACTCAATTTGTTGATGACACCATGTATCACAGAATGTGTTCGCGGTGTAGAATGAACTGAAGTCCATTTCTGTTGTTGTTATTACACTGTTACTTAATCTAAATCCTAGTAGCACAATAGCAAAAAATAAATAGAGTTATTTTAGAGAACTTCAATTATCTAACCGGATACTTTTTCTGTGGGGGCTTGGTAGGTAACATCCTGGTTCATGATTCATGAGGTCTCGGATACAAACCTAACTGACGTCTAACAGTGGTTAATGTGGGCGTTGCCACAATTAAGTGGTTCGGAATCTAAGTCATAACGAATAGGCCACATTTGTGAAGAAATAAATGAGTTACTCATCTGCGGTTACAATAATTTTTCTCCGAACACATGTACTGAGACCAGTATAGGCCCATTATACACATCGCTAGCATGGGTGGTCAAGTCCAACACCTTTCACGATATATCTTCCGTCCATGTTAACATTCATAACAGACGAGGTTCAATAATCGAGGGCATCATAGCATCTAACAACATACAGGGAAGTGACTAAGGACCAATTTGGTCGTGCAACAAATCGCTAACGATTCTCAATGATTTCGAAGGTCCACCGGTACTATAAAATATTCAATAAGTAGAGGCCATAAGGTGACAGCACACGGAGAATGTTGGGATGATGGGTCTGAAGCTCTCCGAATCAAAGGCTTCGAAATCAAATTCACCCTCATTTTATGCGCGGTCTTTTTTCCTGGTTATCAACAATGCAAGTCAAGCTGAGAACTATGTCTGAATTTTACTCAATAGATGTCTCTGATCGTGGCGTAATTCTCAACGGTTTAGCTCGTCTTATGAAGTAAAATCGAGTACACCCAATGAATAATCCCCATATCAAAACAATTGGGAACAGTCTGGGAATTTAATCCTCTGTAGTTTCTGCACAACCTCCATTCATCGGCGATAATGAATTACCAGGAGAAGCATCAATACAAGCCTTCCAATCTTATGGTTCTTCGGCTGTGGGTTTTGATCCAAGACGAATTTATTATGAAAAGTTTCAAACCAGTCGGCTGGTTAAAGTTGCCAGTATTATCGAACTATCTGCTCCAGTATCGACAAAGAAGTGTCGTCAAGAACTCTGTCATGTACGATGAGACAATTGGGAAAAGAGACCCACTTATCCGCCATCACTCGTCAGAGCGATAGGGCAATTCATTTTTTTAATTACTCGCAATTGCGCTTTGGCATTTTGCCTTGAAATTGCAAGGTCTTCAAGCATTACCTTGCATTGGCACTAAAGCAAAAATCGAAAATTTCTTTGAATAGAATTTCCCATTAAGGATTCTCCTAAGTTAATGAAGTCAAGACAATCTGATTTGGCATTGCTAAGATGGTGAAAATTCTAGGCCTGCTTATTACCTCTGCGCTCTGCAATCTCGCCACATGACACAACTTTCTCAAGGGAACTTGCAGAGTTATAAGTCAAAATGATCTGAGTACTCGCTATATTAAGAGTTAAAGCCATAGCGTGTTTAAAAATTCTTCACCAATAGAAAACGAGTTCTGTTAATAACCAACTGAATCTCGTCAACTCGGAAGAGGTTATCGGATATTGGGAAATTCTAACCTGATCAATGTTGCAAATAAGTCACAATTTTTCCTGTGTAACATCCCAGTGGCTTCGTAAGTACAAATTTCCTCAACAATTGGCACATAGAAAAATCGCCGCGCCTTGTGCAGGATTAGAACCCACGCCCGCAACGATCTCTTCAAAACCAAGACACTTCTTCATCTCTCCAGTTCTATCATCTATTCCTGAGCCCAGTTTATCAGGCCTAAAATGAAACTACTCACACCCTGCCACCTGCGCCAACACCTCGTACATCAAGAAACTTGGACGCCGTGATCACTTGAAATAAATTAAATGTATCCAGAATCCCATTCTTTCGTCCTTACTGAAATATTTTTAATGGGGTTTCCTTGGAAGGGTGTCCTCGGTCCACAATATAATGATCCGCCTGACAATATTCAACCAAAAATTGGAATATGAGTAGAAAATTTCAATTGAAAATTCCTAATTCTACTTAGTTTTCCATAATGTTAAAATTTTGTACACACCTACAGATCCACACCCAGAGACACATGTTGCACACACGTGCAGGCATCCAATCAATTTGAAATGAAATAATCCCGATGAATAGAGAAAGCGACCGACAACCGAGAGACCAACCCAAACAAATAAGCAACCAAACAAAATTCTATTCCCAAGTATTTTCTAGAACTGGGTTCAAGGATGGGGAGGAATGGGGAAAGTATTAAATCAGGATATAGTGGAGAGAATTTGTGTTCTTTTGTTCTTTGAAAATAGACGCAGTAAAAGGCTCTTTTGTATGTCCAAAAAGACCCTTTCATCTCATCTCTGATGACGACGATGACGACAACTCCAACGACAACGACGACGAATAAATTATACGTTCCGGGTAGTCACAATAAATTTTGATATTGTTTGGTTAGGTGCGAGTGTATTTGTCCGTAATACCATGTAGAGGAGAATGAAATCTTTAGAATCATATATGGAAAGATGGATCCGTGGAAGGGATCCGGTATTATTTTCGATTCATTTGATTTTAAGGACAAAAGAAATCTATTCTTCATCTTCTGCTACTACTCTGATGATATTCATCGTGGGATCTGAAAGGAATCATTCACTTCAGACCCCGACCCAAGTCAACCTTCTGCCCCGCCACTATTTAGTTCCGTATTAAGAACGTGTATACAATTCAGAACAGCCAGACATCAGGGAACAATACATCATTAAGAGATGTCGAAGACAGTTGTCCGGAGATCCGAGAAACGAACGATGATGATTTGTTACTATTCAGAATCCATTATTATCACCAATTACTACTACTCTTCTCAATTCGATGGGTACAGATCCTCTTCTACTACTATCCAATGAAAATCATAAGGAGAGATGATGTGTGAATTCAAATATTAGACGGTGACCCCAGGAGGATAGTTTTTCGCGCCACGCACGTATAAAAAATCCCTACAAGGTTCTGGGTATCATCTTCTCACACTATAGATATATAACACATTTGTGGTAATGGCATCTATTAATTTGAATTCGCAAAACGAGGGAGAGATACCCCATTCAACGTTGAATAGTCCTCCAGTTCTTAAGGGTGCATTACAGTGCCCACCTCAAGGTGAGACAATTGTAACGCATAACTTAATCCAGAATCCTCTAGTGGAACAGAAAAAGAAGTGAAAATGTCGCACTCAATATAATACAGCTTTTGTGTATACTAGGGTTCATTTTTTCCACCTGTTCGCACGGTATAGCTGTAATTCGTTTGTTTTTCACTTCTGTGGAGGTGTAAACTTGTAAAGAAAATTCACGCGTTCGATAGATGTTATTTCATCTCTTGACAAAGGTTTGAAAGGTGCAAAGAATTGAAAATCGTTTGTTCAATGGTACTTCAAATATTTTTACTTTAATTTGACTGTCAATTGTGGTCCTTGTGGGAATCGGGAATACGGCGGATACCCAGACTTTGGTCTGGTGTATTGATGACTTCAAAGGTGAACGAACTAAAAGACGCCAGAGTACTAGGTTTAATTGGGGTACTCTTCATTCCATTCGGTGCTTCGGTTTCGATCTCAGACAGTCTTGCACTACTAGTTCCTATTTTTTTAGTGCTTCTAATCAAAGCAAGTCTGTCTATTAATAGGGTAACTCCACTTTGTTATCCCTGGATACGAAGGCAAAAGTGCAAAAGAATTTCCATCCCACTGTGTAGCGTTATATAGACTAAAAGTCATGCACGTGGATATTTTATTTTTTCAGGTTTTTCTGAAATCAAACTAGGTACCTCGAAGAACTGACACGAAAAACAAAAGTTCACCTGAAAAATTCAACCATTTCCGTTTTTCGCAAAATGTTCTCCTGATTGAACTTATTATTTGAGGGTCGGATGTATGTGTAAGTAACTAGAATTGACTGCCAGTCACACAGAGTATCTCTAAGATAAATAAAGGTCTAAAGACTCAAGCATAATTTCCTTTGATCTCGAGAAGAATAAAGTCAATACTTCCAGAAAGTTATAGCACACTTTTCTTAAAGAAGGCTGGCTTCATCGTAAACACAAGTCTGAGAATTGGCATCATCCCATTTTGACTTAATGTGTTATTTCTACCTCACGATCAATGTAGGACTATAGGTCATTTCTAAACTCTCTTAGGTCTTCAGCAAAAAGAAGCAAAGAATAAATAGTGAAATAAATGGTTTGTGTCATTTACGTGATGAAAAATCTCAACAAAAACCAAACGTTGTACTCTTCCACAGATGATATTTAATGGGGACATATTAAACCCGTACGCGTGCGTTTATGAGTTAATTTTATAAACCCAAAAAGAGGAGGGAGTGACAAGAAAATTAGAAACGAATAAAATGCGGCGATAAAATTTTTACGACTCTTATAAAGTTCTGGTTCGATTTGAGTCAAAATTTTTACGATTTCGTAAACAAAATTTGATTTTTTCACGATCGGACCTTTATTTAGTTCAACTGGCTGCTTTTGTGGTTGGTCTAAATGACTGAAAAATAGCATAAAAGTGTGATTTTTCCAGATTTTCGTGTTATCGGATCATCCAGGCATAGATGCTTTGGGTTCGATAACATTTGCAGGAAATAAATTTCCGAAGTTATTAACATTTTTACGGGCTCATTTTGCCACTTATTTATGTGTTTTATTGTGTGTGGGGAGTAGTTGAAAAGTGCTAGAAGCTATGAAAAAATGAATGCATATGTTTTCGAGATATTGGTGGGGTATTTTCGGGAAAATATCATGCTATAAAACAAAAAACCTTTTTTATCACGGTAATGTTGGCAATAGTCGCCAAGACCTTCTCATTGCTCAGGCTCAGGCTTTGAGGGAAGTAGCCCCCGATCATATGAGCTATGAGTATCCATCCCTGACGAGCGCAATGCTAAGAGCACTTTTTGTCCTAATTGACTCGAAATACCTCCTAATCTAACTTGCGGTTGCCTCGCCCGAGCAGACCAGTAGGAGCCATCCGACTCTAGAAGACATCCCCCAAATGCAGGCTTGACATCCTTCTCCGATCTCTCGATAATTTCGTCCACGACGGCCTCTTGAAAGTGAACCAATTGTTCAGCTGTAAGAGGCTAATTTGTCGTGTCGACCGAGACAAGACTAAGCCTTATGCTCTCAGCCACTAGACTGTAGGTGGGTCTGTTCTGTCTCAGCAGGGTCGGGCCCACCCTTTTGAACTTCGCCTTTTTGAGGGGTTCAGTAAGGGCTATTCCCAGAGCTTCCGCTCTGGACAGGCCACTTGCCAAGGTCTTTTTGAACCTCCGTCTTTCAGGTGAGCCAGAGCTGAACTTCATTTATCGCAAGTCAGCACCAAGTGAGTCCGGATTTATCGGAGCACACGCTGATAGTGTCTGGGACAAGTGTCTCACCGGAATCACTGACCGAAGACAACTCCTCGGAAACAGCTATCCCGGCGAGGCCACTTGACCCAGGTATTCCTTCCTTACCCGGGCCACTTGGCCCTGGCGGTAGACCAATAGCACTTATGCTCTCCAATCCACCGCAATTGGCAGGGGGTAAGTTACCTAGAGTGTGTCGAATGACTCCACCTTCGTTACCTTGATTGTGCGGCTCTGTGGCTGCACTAGTGATGACTGTGACCTTTATCGCAGCTGACGCATTCAGAGTAGCATCATACTATTTATTTTTTGAATTTTCAGAATCCATGAAAATTCCCACGAGTAATCAGGAAAGAAGGTAACCTGGGGCAGAGCCCGATTATCACAGGAAGTCTAAGTTGAAACTGAAGGGCGACAGTTGTTCAAAATTCGCATACTACAGACCAAGCTCCCCCTTGGCCACGCATCCCTCAACGTATGCTATTCCACCTTTGATTTGGGATTGGGATATTTTTTAAGAGAGTATCTTTCTCTCTGCCCGACTACCATTAGCCAGCACTCCTGGTCGAGACATGAATTGATCATATCAGAAGCCTGTTTCCATCCGCCCCCACGCGTAGGGTGCAGTCGCACTTGCAGCAGTGTAAACGCTTGGCTCCCCCTGCTGCCTGTTGGCAAACGGCCCGCTCAAGCAGATAGTAGCAAGCAAAAACATTATGATTACCGAATGAATCTCTAGTTTAACCACTGAAATGCTTTGTTCGGTAGACTCTGACAAATTTCTAATAGGGACCCGAGCATCTCGGATTTGAAGAAAATAAAAATGCTCACTCATTTGTTAGATATGATTCCACAACCACGTTCTTTGAACGGAGCTTAGAAGTATGTCTGTAACGCTGAAAATGTTTGAAAGAAACGTTGGATGTGGAAAGGCCTAAAAGCCTTTAAATCTCCTAAATTCTTTCTGTCTAGAATGAATGGCCCAGACCTCTTTCAGCGGCGGAAGCATAAAAAAGGATCTGCCCAACCTTTCCAAGATTCATTTATCTTGACAAGGATGGATGTCCTGTCGATTTTAGTCTTTTTAATTCAATTCTTTTAATTAAACTCATTCCCAATTATTACATTATGCACATCTTTGTAAGAATTTGTCACAAATGCGCATAGGTCTCAGCTACCCCACCTGCAAATGATTTTGTTGTTTCATATGAATCTTTATTTTGCTTTGCCAATTAAAGCCCCACTCGAAAAAATCTCTTTTCCTTTTCACGAAAAAATATTTCACTAAAGTAAAACAAACTCTTAACTTTGTTAATGGACTGGAATTCTTGTACTTACTCCTACCCTTCGCGGTATTTCTCTCAAGTAGTTTCGCTTTGTACTAAAGATGGACCCTGTGCAATGGAAAAAAATAACAGAAAAAGGACTGGATGGTCCAAGAGTCCATTAAGGAGAAAAAAAACAAGGAAGGTTAGGTCATAGTACTCCTAATTCAGGGTACCCACAGGGAAAATATATCTGAAGTATGTCCAAGGATAAAAGGAGCTTTTTCAGTTTTGTATATTTAGCATGAAGAAAAGGAGTCCATTCGTGTTCTCTTTTCATTTGGCACGAAAATTTTTGCCTTCAAAAGTATTTGCCCACTTTTTGCTCGTTTTTTTCACTTTTTTTAATTTCTCTTTTCTTCCTTCAGTCCGTTCTTATGTGCTGCATAAGCATTTTTCTGCATATGAGACCAAAAGGCACAGTGCTACCCAGCATAGCAGTGGTAAGTTGTATGTCTCATCCCCCTCAAACTAGCCAACAACCTTCCCCTGCTCCCCACCCGCCAACCATATGGGCTTTCATTCTATTAGATGTACTGCTTATATGCATTGAGGAGGAGGTGGTCTTTTGAGTTGCTGCTTTCTGTATGCTTCGAATGTTGTTCACTTTGTTGAATGCTCTTGGAAAAATTCAGAATAGAGGGAGAGCAAAAAAAATTAAATAAAAGCAACTGAACAACACAAGAAAGGCACACAAGAGAAAGGATCTGGGGATGAGATTAAAATCAAAGAAATTTTTGGTGGACGATAGCCGGAACTGAACTGAGCTGGACTGAACTGGTTATGAGCTAACAACATCTCCAAGTATCATATAGGATGGAATGACAGGGGGAGGGCGGCAGTGCGGTAGAGTAGGGATGTAAGCTGTTTAAAACATTTCCTAGTGAACCCCGTTTTTCTTCGTTCGTACAGAAACGGTTGGATATCCATCCATACACCAACTGGGAAGAGAGAAATGGGGCCTATATTAATATGAGAACTGACCTGGAGTGTAGACCTCTTTTTAAATGTGTACCGAGAGTTCTTTTGTCCAGGATTTTTCCCTGTAAAGATTTTGTTGAAGAGAATTTTAGCTATATCAAATAGGTATAGACTTCTATTTGAACCCACAGTTTGAATCGGGGGTGGTGCTGCGCTTCTATTCTTGTAGCACACAGCACATCATCTAGTCCAAATGGATGTATACAAAAACTGGCATTTCAGGGGATGCGAACAAGCTGATTTTGTTTGATGTTGTTATACGCTTTAATTTTTGATTTTTACCTTTTCAAATATTGAATAGGTCGCAAAAAGAGTTTTGTTTACCATCAAGTCGAGGTAGAATGTGTGTTCCCGTCAGCACTGTCGTCCATGATTCTGAGTTGTCTAACTACCCCTTGTGCATTTGCCCAAAAGTTAATTGCTTCAACAAAGTCATCGCACTACAAATTACCCCCTACCAAGTTGTTCGACTCCTGACGAAATGAATTGCGTGTGTAGATCCGATTTCCTTATTACCGACAGCCTCCTTCTTGCAAAGATTCCACCAGTAGCAACACTAGACCAATTTCATGTTATCTCAGTTAAATAAAAAAAATTCAACCCGTTGGAACCAAATACGCACAATAATTTAGGGAAAATTCAGTTTCCGATGATTTTTCAATTGAATTACGCGCCCCACATAAATTCTCTTAGGGGGAACAGGAGTCAAGTGCACCACCGGGGAACAATTGGATTTTATTAGATCTGATTACTAAGCACATTTCCAAAGCGATTTTAAAATATACTTTCTTGAGAGAGACTCCTTACTGCAGCTGGTGATGAAGGTTGTTTGACCAACCAACCCCAACCACCATCACCGCCGCACCATGCGACGGAATGTTCTATCTTTTTGCCTCTCTAATTTCTCTACAATAAAATAGAAGGAAATTCAGTTCAAATGAGATTTGAAATTGTCTGTAATAAAAATAACACAGAGGGTATTAAGGGGTAAGAAGGGTGAGCACTTTTTGATCACATATTTAGGGTGAATTGTAATGCAGCATCAACAGTCAGTAAGAGTCACACTTATGATTTTCGCTCAACCAAACGCAACGAAAAGAAAAGGGGTTCGATTGTCATGAAAAGGATTGAAATCACCACCCTCCGAGGAAAACAATGCCGAATACATTGAAATCTGGCAGTAACCAAGGGATGGTTGCAAACAGAGTTGCTAATAGGAAGGTGGTGACAAATTTATGGAAAATTGGCAATTTGGTTCTGGCGGTGGGGTTATTTCTTTTCCCTTTTCCTTTAAAAAATAGGAAGACACAATTCCACGAACAGGTTTATCCTAACAAAAGAATTTTATCTAGAGCAAAGGTACTTGTAACGGTTCAACCTCTCGGTTCACCTGATAAGACCTAGGATGGACTACTTCTGCTTCTCGTGATTTATTAAGGAAAGGCTGACCCAACTATTTCTATAATTTCATAGAGAGCGCTAGAAAACAACACGGAAAATGAGTCATCATCTCAATCTTCTATCAGCATCCCCAACAACCAGGATCACTGAGAAAGCCAGTCCTTGTTAACAATTAGAACCAAATCGAAGCACATCGCATCGTGTCACGAAAACCCCTAAAAACCCCCAGATGCCGATTTTGAGTTGAAACGGACTACAATTGGCCATATTGGCCCGGCCATTTTCAATTTATCCTCTTTGACCAAAGATTCGTAATCCGCATTCCCGAAGACCTCCAGATGCCGATTTTGAGTTGAATGGAGCCACACTTGCCAGAATTTGTCTGCTATATTGAGGTCTCCATTTCGAATTTCTTCACTTTGACCAAAAATTCATAATCCACGTCCCTAAAAAGCCTTCCATATCAATTTTGGATTGAATCGGACCATATTTGGCAAGACTCGTCCGAAATATTAGCCATTTGCACTTTGTCCAAAGATTCGAAATTCTGCATGCCCTAAGACATCCAGATGCTGCTTTTATGTTGAATAAGGCCACATTTGGTAAAATTCATTCACCATATTTAAGCGGTCATTTTGAATTTCTGCACTTTGACCAAAAATTCGAAATCTGCCTCCCCGAAAACCACCAGATGCCGCTTTTATGTTGAGTGGTACCGCACTTCACAGAATTCGTCCGCCATATTTGGGGCCGCCCTTTTGAATTCTCACACTTTGAACAGAGATTCATAATTCTTGTCCCTGAAAATTCTCAGAAGCCGATTTCGAGTAGAATTGGGCCACACTTGGCAAAATTTATTCGCCATTTGACGCCGCCGTTTTGAATTTCTACACTTTGACCAAAGATTCGTAATCCCCATACCCGTAAACCACCAGATACCGAATTTGAGTTGAATGGAGCCACACTTGGCAAAATTCGTGTCCATGGTATAGGCGCCACCATTCTGAATTTCTACACTTTAACCAAAGCTTTGCAATCCGCGAACCCAGAAACCGATTTTGAGTTAAATCAGGCCAAACTTGACAGCATTATTGTCAGAGGAGATTGCAGAATGCGAACCGGCATTCTCATAGGTGGTAACGAATTTAAAGCACATCTTGTAAGGCTTAGTTCCATTGGGATGCAAAATTTCATAAAAATAATAAGTCCAGTGAGGTCTACCGTAGAAGAGGTCCCCAGGATATCCTAGATATGTACAATTTCAGCTATATACAGCAATTCCACAACTTGTGAATCAGTGAGCCACTGAGGGGATGAAGGGAAAAACGTGGCCACATACCAAAAGACAAATGACTTCCTGTCTGGGAAAATAAATTGTTTTGCTTGTAGGAATTCGGTTGCCATTTTATTTCTTTGCACTTCCTAAAAACATACAATTGACATTCTCCATTCATCTCCTGGGCTATCGAAGGACGTCTGGCCTGAGCCTTTAATGGATGCAATTGAGGACGAACAAAAGTTGGAGAATGTTTCGGTGAGAGCACAAATTTCTTCACCTTAAGGCCAAAAAGGATATATACATATATAGCGTCGGAAAGTCTGTGGGAAGAAAAGTTTTCAAGTAGTCACAGGAAGGAAAGACATCCACCCTTGGGAAGGAATAAAAAAACGCTGGGGAACAACATTACTTTTCCCAGGAGCCTGTGGAGGGATGAGGTCTATGTGTGTGCGGTCTTTAAGTGAATTCCTACATTTATTTTTGACAACTGTCGATGCTCGACGATTTTTCATGACTATTTGTGACTTTTATTGTAATTTCTGGATACGGTTGAGTGGGGTAGAATAAATCTGGGAAAATATGTCAGAATCTGCCGCAATAGAGAATTTTTCTTTCGATAATCCGCCAGTGGAGCGAGTGTATAAAAAGTGAGATGCATCAGTGGTTAGAAATTATAAAAACCATGGACCTCTTGAATAAAAGGTTTAGAGGCGCTCAGCTCAGCAAGAACACAGGCAATGAAAGTTATCAGTCATATTTAGCCATGTAAAGAAATTTGAGGTGACTGTAGCTCTAACATTGCAGTTTAATCGTTGCCTTAGGAATCCATCACTGATGGGGTTCGGCACGCAAATCCTGCTCTTACCAGATACGTTGACTCAAAATTTTAACACTTGTCATTTGTGGGCCGATTTGACTCAAAATCGGCATCTAAGGGTTTTCGGGTCACGAATTACGAATTTTTAGTCAAAGACTTCAAATAAGCCCTTTACGTTCCTCAATGATTTTCAACTTATTTTTTGTTAGGAAGACACGCGTTGATTTTTTTAGATAAGATAAAATAGATCACAGCCAAATACTGATCTGGTCTCAGCACTCATTTCGGACGGGGCTTATTTTTGTTTACCTTAGGGATTTTGGACGTGACGAAAGATTTACTGGGTTAGTGGGAGATAGTAGCCTTGGTACCACTAAATAGTAAGTTCTGGGCAAAGATCTTACCCGATTGCACAAAATTCCAGGTTGGCATTTAAACTGCCCCTTTACTTCTTAAATTCATCTCCTGTATTCCTTGGCTAAATTGCTTCCTTATATTTTGGGTAACCTCTCGAAGTTAAGGTATTCTTGGTCTCCCGACTGGAGCCTTCCAGTTCTATTGATGATGTTGTGGGGTACGTCCGTGCAAAGTGCAATGCCGATTCCTCCGTACCAATTAACTGTGAGCGTATTAATTGCAGTTCCTGTAACATACTGCAATTGTAGCCGACTGCAGAAAATACATTTTTAAACAGGCTCAATATAGAACAATTTTTCTAATCGTGATAAGTGATGTTAAGAAAAGGAAGTACCTTTTTAAAATTATTTTCGAAAAAATTCATTACTAACATAGTCAACTGAAATCTTAGCCAGGGCCGTACTATGCAATAAAGGATTACAATAATAG
>QYTT01081855.1:62202-74389 GCA_006980735.1 Dasypogon diadema
TTATTTTTATTTTAATTATCCTGATCTGATCTGATTGTGGAGAACAGAACAACATCGTATTTGTTTGACAGGCAACAGTTTTTACAGTATTTAGGCATTTCAAAGTCCCACAATGTTCTTGTAAGCTTGGTTTTGCTTTGTTCAAGTCGTGAGGAAATGGAATTCTCTTCCAAACACTAGGCAAATTTTTGGCTTTCGTGGAGCATTTTTAAATCTCTTAGCTTTTGCCCGGGTTGCCGTCTTTGTAGTTTGAACCTTTCCTTGGTAATGCCATTAATTTCAATGATCTGCCTGCTGCCGATAATATTACCTCTTTAGCAGACAGTTCATTTATTCCCTCCAATGCCTTTTTAATAGGAATCTTAGCGAATCCTCTTCTTATTTCATATTTAGAGATTTTCAGATGATCCATTTTAGAGTGGTATTTATCCATATGAGTCTCCTTTTCGGAGATGCTTAATTATTATGAAGGTTGTATACTTCGCACGGAAAAAGTCACTGTTCAGTCACCACTACCTGAAGATAGTATAAGCACAGAACTTCAATTGGTAAATACGGACAGGAATGCGTTGCACAAATTGCATCTCCAATGCAATGATCAAGAGCATTCTGCCCACCTTTTCTCTATACTTTGAGTCAATCGCACCTTTTGCTCCACATCACCAGAATAAGTCATTCGCCTATAAATATTTAATAGACGTCCCGCCCCATCTTCTGTTAGCATTTGGGAATTTTCGCTATTCTGTCTGTTGCTGCAATGGAGTGTTACGCACTGCAGTTATAATAAAGTCGTAGCTTTCCAGTTTCTCCCTCAGAGAACATTTAGAAAATCATAAAATTTTACCTTACACTTGTGACACGAACACGAGGACACTCTGTATTTTCCAATTTTTTCTTACTACTTGAAATTGGTAACCCTATACTGTCGGAAAGGAGCTCATCAATTGTATTTAAACATTAAAAATTAATGGAACACTCAAAAAGGATAAACGCTCTATGAAAATATGATGAGAGGATAGGGCAGTCTTGTGAACCCTTTGAGAGGACCAGGCAATTAATTGCCACTGTTGGCTAAAGACAAATCAAATTAGCGACGAAAATGTCCTTCCAATTTAATAATGCCATTTAGACTTTTATTTACTATTTCGACTGAGTAGAGCAGAATAGGAGAGGGGAAGGATGAGCGTTAAAATTGAGATTATGTATCATTTATCTCTGCTAGCAAGAATAGTGTGCTAAGGGCGACAGCAAGGCTTAAATTGTGTTGCTGAAGGTTTAGAAGACTAGAGATAATAGAACGTGCAACATAGAGAAGCTGACAAAAAGATGAGGGTATCTTGGGTTTGGTACTGAACCCTCTCATATGCTTGCGGATCAGAAAACGCGTCGATAAATTATCAGAGCTTCTGTAAAACATTAAAAGTATACTTCATATCGAATTCGAAAAAGAATAAGGATATTTTACATGTACTGGACTGCGGACTAAAATGAAAGTAGAATTGTCACTAACGACTAGCCAACTAAATTCCAACACATCTACATGACTCCAATTCTTCAGTCCTTTAATTATCAGTAATAACCATGACATAGATAAACAACCCTCTATTTTTTCGAAGAAAGGATATTTGGTGATAGGCAAACAAATCTCGTCATCTGTTATTCACTCATCCTCCCCTACAACAGAAGTTCCTTTGATCCATACCATTTCATTATTGTGCCTGGTCCTTGTGTGCTTTTATCTATTTTATTTGCATACGCATTTGTCATTTGTTATTTATTTAATCCTTAGTAGTTACTACGTCCTCAGCCGCCCATCTCCCATCTCCCTGTTAATTTTCAGCCCTTCTCATGATCATCTCTGTCCTCCTTTTGTCATTATCCACCAAAGTTTTTTGAATAAACACAAAAATCCCTGAAAAAACAATGGGAAAAAACAGAAAACAGAAAACATAAAACAGAAGACGAGCACAGATAAAGAGAGGGGGTGGCGTATAAACAAATTAATGGGCAGGCAAACAAAACTTTGATGACTTAAAAACATCCCCCATCAAAGTCCGTGAGACAGACTACGGACGGAGAAAATACTTCTAATTGAAGACCTTCTCTAAAACGAAATGCAAGGGAGGTGGAGCTCTAGAAAAGGACATTTCTTTTCTTGTTTTTTTTTACAATTTTTCGACAAATTTTTTTTCCATTTAAATTTCAATTTGATGCCTTTTTATCTAATTTCTTCCATGTTCTCTGCCTGCTACCCGATAAAGGGAGTCATCTGTCGTGGGTGGTGATGAGCTTATCCGATTCTCGAGTTTTAAGAATATTTCCTTTTTCTTTGAGCAATTTTATTTTTTATTTATTTTTCCAATCTTTGGGTACGCACGCATGCATGTTCTCCTTCAAAGTTGGGAGGCAATTAAATATGATTTTCACCGCTTTCCCTGGTGTCTAGAATGCGGAAGGAGCGTTTTCGGATGAACTGGTCTTATTGAAATTTGTCATAATTTTTTTAGGATTTTCAATTTATGAAAGAAATCAGAGGAAGACCAATGGTGCAGTAAATTAAATTTTTAGTAACATTCTGATCTTTAACTGTAAAATATTTCAAGATCACTTAAAAGAGTGTTTTTATATATTTCCCGTGTAAAATGGTGACCTGGTAGTCTGAGTTGGTGTCCTACCGGGTAGGAGCCCAACAATAAATGTAATATCTACTATATTCAACCTGCACAGTTCAGGAACTAAAGGAATATTTCGATTCTTTCACCCGAAAGTTCTTTGTGATCATCAAAGTATAAGCTGCCAAAGGTACGGTAAATAGCTCTGGCCAACACTGGGAATTCCAGACGAAATAAATGTGGCTTTACTTCTTAATCGCCGTACCTTCTACTCAGGGGACAGTTGTGAGTCCTTTTGTAGAGCTCTCTCCATCAGTTCACTAATAGTTGGAAAAAACTTACCCGAAGCCAGGATAGTTTAATCGTCAGCATAAGCTACAATACAATCCTCAACCATAACCTCATCCGCTTGCAGGGGACCAAAATAGAGTTGGCGTCTATTCGCCCCTGTATCAAAGAATATGCGGCACGAACAGAGCAGGAGCACGAGATTATGGAAAATCAACCACGGTCTGGAAAGCCATCCTACGTCAAAAATTACGAATATCTGAAGCCATAGAGAGTAACGACAAAGTAACCTTTACAGAACTGGTGGACAGATACAACATTCACAGGACCACAGTAGAAAGAAAAATTCGTGCCCTTGGATTGTCGTGAAATTGGGTCATTGGATACCGCACGGATCGCCATCAACGTACAGAGGAAAGAATACGACTCAGCATATCTCACGTTGATAAGGAATACTGCAATGCTTGATGGCTGGAGGCGAAAGGCGTGTCCTGTACCATTCGTCAGACAACGGACAATCTACCGTTCAGATGGGGCTCCCCGTCAACGTCAAAAGAATGACTGCATCCACGCAAAGTGTTACTGTCGGTATGATAGGACTCTCGCGGAGTTATCTATTGGCAACTTCTGTCACCGGATGTGACGCTTACTACAAAGGTCTATTGTCAACAGCTGGAGAGACTTCGAATGATAATTTTGGAAACCGTCCAGCTCTCAATAATCTTACACCAGGATAACGCAAGGCTACATACGGCGATCGGATCACTTAGCAACCATCTACAGGGAAAGAACTATTTTTGACCATTCCCTCGCCCTGCAACTACTAAATTTTGTTGTACTACCGCGTAGGGAATGCATCTCCCTTTCATCTGAGTCTAAACACATCCCGATATCTTCTCTAGTTCCCGAGATATCAGCCCTTTCACCTTTCAACTGAGTTTTTAAACACCTATAATTACCACATTTTATTGAAAACCGTTTAACACAAACTTTATGAGTTTTTGACCAAAAAATCAGATCGCTGCCAGAAAACTAATACCAAAGAAAATTAACTAATGCAAAAACTGAACACTAGTTAACGCTACGCAATATCTTAAAACGGTGATGTCGGCAAACATGAAAAGCCATCATCTCAAGAGAACAACATTGCCTAGTTGTGGTCAGCTTCTTCCTTTGCTCATCACCCACAGTACCTAAAGGACCTTGTTCAACTAAGGATTTCCAAGAAAAAAAAATTTTGATTTGGAATTTATTAAATAGGATCCCATGATTACTTCGACATATATGAATCTACCTGTCATTCACCGATCTCCCATCAGTCCCTATTTACCATGCACACAATCATTTCAGGAATTGTGCTCGCTCCAATGCTCCAATCCGTTTTGACTTTTATCTGGCCAATCAGCGAAAATCCAGAGATAATGACTCAATGGAAGGAACCTCCCTCCACTATCCTCATCTTATTCTTGCAATTTCAAAGGCTTTCGGTGTTTATTTGTTGAGGATTTTGTTATTTTGCCCATCATCATCCTCCTCCTCATCAACATCATCACATCGTCGTCATCGTTGTTGTTGTTGTTAACATCCCTTGCTTAATTTCTGTATAAATTTCTAGCGGCCCCTGATACTCAACCGGCTCCATAGTAGCGCTTTTGTATCCCTATCAATTCATCAACCCCTTCAATGGGGTCGTTGTCTCCCATTCGGATCTGTTTCGCTTTTATTGTTTTGTTTACATTATTAATCACCTTAAGGACTTGACTGGGTGTATATAAGTGCATCCGTATATTACTGAATCCCCTGAGTTAGTCGCAAGCCAACCAACGAGAAAGGGGGTTGATTATGTGAGCGATAAAAAAGCAAAAGGAATGAGATTTGCACAGAGGAAAGGTGCCCTTTTTTACGTTGTATTCAGTACTGTTTTCGGACATTTTCACCCGAGCGGATGGAGGTTGTGTATATTTTTGGGGTTTGTTCTCTATTTTGGTAGTAAAAACAAAGGCACCGGATCCACCCCTTGTGTCCTTTTTCATTTTGCTCATCAAAGTGAAAGTTAGTCTGTTTCAACGGCCGTGTTGTGGTGATGGTGGCAGTGATTTCATAAAAAGGGATGACTGGACTCAATTTCCTTGCCAAACGATCTATCTGTCCATCTTTTTGTACGTATAAGAGGGGGGAGAGCGGTGGTGGTGCGTAGAATATTTGCATTTCTCTTTTTACTTTTTATCCTCAAACGATTGCCTGCTCTGAGGATTTTGTTTCGAGCACAAATCGAGTTATCCCGTCATCAGCTACTTACATAGTCCCCGACCAATCCTCCACAGGAAGAATATTTAGCATTCTTCCTTTATGGGGTTGTTCGTTCGAAGAGGGTTAATTGTTCCATAAATACGTAATTATTTTATCGTTGTTAATGTACACAAAGTCAGAAGTATAGTAGAAGTCGAGGAGCACATATCCAAGATTTCAGGCATTTAGGGTAAATATCTGGCGTGATAAAAGGGTTGGTAGTCCCCTTTACTCTGTATTTATACCCTTTTTCAATCTCTCCAATAAAAGTGTCCCAAGACTAAATATAATCTTTTCCATCTTTTCAGACTCAACTGGAGAACGCTGATCCGGAACGACTGCAAGCAGAGCACATTCAACGACTACAACATGACCATCGACTTCAAGAACTCCAGAACCAGATTAATGCCCAGTTTTCAGCTAAACAAAATCCTTTGGTGCCATTCTTGCCATTTTTACGGCCTCCATATCCAGTCCAACCGATGTGGGAGACCACAGCTCATTTGGCGCACATTCAGGCCGCTCTGGCCGAACGGGGTGTAACGAATGTGACGAATACTCGTGCGGGTAGTAATAGTAGCCAATGCCGAAGTACTTCACCACCAAATCGCACACCGACGCCACCGGCCAGTGATCCTGATGCCCCTCTAAATTTATCCAAACCCAAAATGTCGCCGAACAGTTCGCCGAAATCGAATTCTGCCTCGTCGACGCCATCTTCAGTCAATTTGCCGTCACTAGCATCGGCTCCCACACAAAATCTCCACGTGAACAATTCAATACCATCGGTATCTGGTATGCCGCGAAGTTTTCTCCCCTACCCACCAGCAATAGGAGCTGTTGTCCCCAAACAACCACCACAATTTGATGAACCTGATTTCCTATCGGCATGCAGACTCTGGGCTGATCCCATAGTGCACCACAATAGTAAGCCACCAATAGATGAGGATAAAGTTCGTCTAGTACGGCAAGCGAGGATAAGCCGTGATAGTGGGGCAGGTGGTGGCAATAGTGGAGGTGGTGGACCCGAACGTGAGCCTAACAAACCACATATAAAACGACCAATGAACGCATTCATGGTCTGGGCAAAGGACGAACGGCGTAAGATTCTTAAGGCTTGCCCAGATATGCATAATTCGAATATCTCGAAGATTCTAGGTGCTCGATGGAAATCGATGTCCAATGCCGACAAACAGCCATACTACGAAGAACAGTCCAGATTGTCCAAACTACACATGGAACAGCATCCAGACTACCGATATCGGCCGAGACCGAAACGGACATGCATTGTAGATGGCAAAAAGATGCGCATCTCCGAGTACAAGATGCTGATGAGAACACGACGTGCTGAAATGAGACAGTTATGGTGCCGAGATGGTTCGGAAGGTGTCGCCTATCTGCAGGATATGCAAGCAGCAGCTGCAGCAGCAGCAGCATCAACCTCAGCTGGTTCCGGGAATGGTAACATGGGCAGCACCATCACCGGTGGTAGTACAAGTTCAACAACTGGTGGTAGCAATAGTGGTGGTGGTGGTGGTGGTGGTGGTGGTGCTGCGACATCTGGACGATCATCGACACCACCAAATGGAAATCTTGTCGGTGCTCAGAATTATTATTATCCCCCGGACAGCTTATCTCCGTCCGGATTTTCATCTGAGGGTAATGCCACCAGTTTTGATTCCCGTGATGATGACTGAGTCGAGCTTATGCGGTGGCCACCAGTTCCACCTACACCAGGTATGGGATTTTGGTGATTTTTTTTGTCTTTGTGTGTGAAAATTATTTTCATGTTCGTATGAAAATGTTATGAAATAGCCACCGCATTTGTAAACTAATGAAAAATTATAACAACAGCAACAAGAGAAAAAAGAATTCGTAGTTGATTGGTTATGTCGTGAATTTTGGGGCTTTTCTTTACACAAATTTTGTTACACACCACAGGACCTGAAAGGCGGAGGTAATGTCATCTTAAAATCGCCTATATTTGATCATCCTGTAACTAGAGAAACATAACTTCCCTCCCCCTCAACCGCCGACATCACGGTGTCGGTGGTATCGCGATCTTATCAATTTGGTTAAATGCAATCCAATAAAATAATCGCTATTGTTTTTGGATCCCACAACTCGGCCTTCCTAAGTCTCTTCCGCTCGCAGTGGACTAAAGTCAATTTGATGTTAACGATTTAGTGTCTTTATTGACAAGCTGTAGCTATGAATCACCATTTGTCTAAGTCCTTCTCGTGCTGGTCATCACCCCGTCTTCGTGAACCTTCCCTAATAGTCATAATAAATACGGTTCCTGTTCCTCTTGAGTTGTGTTATTTCCGTCGTTGTGGATCATTTCGATTTCGTCGGTTTATACTCTCTCCTTCCGTCGAAGACCTTTTTCACTTGATCGTCTTCTCGTCCCTATTTCTCGTCACGTACTCTCCTACTTGGTGTTTACACAAGGGTACGAGGAAATAGATGGCACTTATTGAAAGCTTTTGTGTTTAAAATGTGATTTTGTTCATAATAGCAATTAAAATAAACACAAATGTGGGCAAAACTAACACTAAGATAAACTTCAAGTTAATAACGGCCTTTACTTATTTCCAGGTTTGCTTAAAAAGGGAAAAACGAAAGAAGAAGAATGAAATCTGTGTCCATGCATTCCAACCGTTCTTTTAAACTTTCATAATGTGCCCAAAAAACACAGCTATAGACTGGAAAACTCCTGACGGCCACTCAAAAGTTGTAAATTTCAAATTTAGCCACAAAATTTATAATATTGCCGATCTAGACCTCAAGAAATTCACAGCCAAAATACCTATTGCCTCACAATCGCAGAAAATATGAACCTCCAGGGAGGATTTACAAAAGGTGACTGTAGGCCATCATCTAACAACCCTAACCCACAGTGCTCAGTAAGACGTGCAGGAAGCATGCGATTGGGTTGGCATGTTATAAAAAGCTTAAAGTGCTTCAATCCTGGAGCCAGATTATGTAATTCGATTCGACCATCGAAGTTATGTCAGAATTATGAGCTGAATAAGTTCAAAATTCCAATTAGAATTTTTACATCGATTCCGCCATAAGCAGCTCGATCGTCGATATGGTCGAATCGAGTTACATAATCTGTCCCCATTTTCCAATGAGGTCCTTAAAATAGCACACAGCTAACCAAAAAACCGGTTCCGACGCAAGTAAATCTTTTACTGTCTTTAGTTTCCTGATGACCTGGACCCTAAATAAGTGTTACCTGTTTTCAGTCATCCAACTTATTTAGGAATTTTCTGTGTTCCCAGACCAGCCCAGAACTGATTTGATAACTACAAACTACTGGTGCAATCTGATTGTCCGATAGTTCAAAAATATTTGCGAGGATTCAATTCCCTATTACAAAAGATTAGGATACACCCCATCCTTTCACTCTGCAAGGTTTAACAGATTCTATGGCCTGTTTAACCTTGGTTGACGATATGATTCTCCAGCGCTCCAATTTGCACCACCTATTATAGACGCTGCCCAAAGCGCCAGAGGCAGTGTAAAGGTATGTCTGTAGTAACGAGGCTGAGAATGATAGATGTGTAGGCCCCGTTTGCAATCCTCAGAGGGTCAAACGAAATTTTTTTATCGGTCGACAGAACCTGCCTGACTTCAAACCCTCAATTAGGCGCTTGATCGTTTCACAGAGCTCTCGCTGTGATCTCATTTTCGGTTTTCTGATCTTATCATCATATGAGATTACTCTTCTATAATGATCTCATTTGTCCCGCTTCTGGGATTTGTTAAAAATTTTCTAGCCCTCATTTTGATACCCTATATGTTAGATAGGGTATATTAATTTTGAACCAATTATACCAGAGCAGAATGAATTATATACACATGCTCAGAATGTGAAAACATCCCCCCACTCCTTTACTAGGTCACCATATTGGATTTTTGGATTATTGAGCATAATTCAAATAGCGAACAAGGTGTAGCTCCTAAATTTAGTAAGGAACAGTTTTATGAGATGCTTAACCAATAAAATGAAAATAACTCATATTCCCCCATTCCATGGTCTGGCCCCCATATGAAATTTTTGGATTATTGGACATAATTCGAAAAAGAAGCAAGCCATTACTTTAAGAGCTTGTGCAGATCAGTTTAATTATGGCTCTACAACAATATACTGGCTTAGTCTGATTGTAAGATCTTTCTCCCCCTTTTACTGGGGTTATTTAAGGGCAAATCGTTTGCTCTTCGCGCCAACTGTAATCGGGTGCTTGGTTTCAGATTTCAATCCACGGACCAAATCTGTCATTGCCTCGAAATCGGAATTTGGTAGGGCATCTTTCATCCTGTGTACGATAGAGTCTGTTTGGGATAGAAAGCACTCCTTATCCACCACCTCATCAGTAGTGGAATATAGATCACCGTGATCTGGGGAGATGTACAGTATGATCCCATTGTGACGTTTGTTTAAGCTCTCTAGATGTTTTCTTTTCGGGTCTTTCGATGTATTTTTCTAATAAAATTATCTGTGATCCTTTTTTTTAAAGTAGCCATTATTTATATTCTTATATTACATTGCCGAGTGAAGAAGATAACTTTATCGATGATCAAGTGGAGACCGTTTGTGTTCGTCCTGTGTGTGTGTATTTAGAAGTTTGTGGAAGAAAACCATTTAATGGTGCCATGAAATTTTTCCTTGTTTTATTTTTTTTTTCAATTATGTTTTCTTATTGACGAATTCTTTTTTAGTTTTTATTTAAAAAAAAAATAGATGAGAATATATATATATCTTTGTACGTAGCTATTTTTGTTGATTAATATTTTTTATTTATTTATATTATAAATATACATAAAACATTTTTCTTTATTTTTATTAATTTTTTAATATTACATAAAACCATGACGAAGTTTTAGGTAATTATTGAAAAATATTTAAATGAAAATATATAAGAAACTATAAATAGACGTGAACCATAAGAACTATTATGATTAAAAAGAGAAAACATAAAATAAAAGTAAAACATTAGAAGTTACGCTCATGTTTTTATTTAAAGAAAAGAAAAAGTGAAAAGTGTGAGTTGTTTTCGCACTATATAGTACTATCTGTATATTACCACCATTTGAGGAAGGAGGAGTAATAAGGTCCAAAGTTCTTACCTCCCACTATTTTTGTTATAATTATTTTCTCCCCCTTATTAAAAAATGTTACAATTTACGTGCTTAGATTGACAGTTTACATCCAGGAAAACTCTTTTTTTAATCAATAAAAAACAAAAAACAAAACAAAAAAACACGTTAATAGAAAAATGTAACAATTTTCCGCATAGAAAAAGTTAAAACCGGAAAAAAAACATTCACAGTGTCAAAATAAACGCAAACCACGGACTGATGAAATGAAGACGAAAAGAATAAACTTTATGAATTATGTGACTACTACTTGTATAGAAAAAAAGAGGAATATTTTTAAAATATTTAAACATTAAATAAAAAAAACAAAGCAAGTACTATTAAAATAAAGAAAACAAAACTGTTGCGCTATCTAGTAGTAAGTAGCCGAAATTTCTTGAACGGAAAACATTTAAAAAAAAAAACGAAGACATAGTGCAGCTTTTTGGAAATTTTGGCAATTTCCCATCTAAGTTACAATTTCCCACTTAAGGTACAATACCAACTTAACAATAGAAAAAATATCGTTTCTGTCGGAACGAAAAACCCTTTCAAACAAACAAACCAAATCCAGAGCTTTTCTGTCCCGGAGGAAACGACAATTATCTACAGGTGGCAAGAAACCGAGGAGATGATAATTTGGGAATTGCAGGCTCTAAGCTGTGCAGTACTGCGTTTTCGAATAAGCTCAATGTATGGCTACTGTGTACTCTGCTGCCTAGAAAAGCCCAGCTTTTGGTTATACTCTGAAAGCTTTTAGTTTCGCCTTCCACTGTTTCTAAACATTTTTATTCGTCTTCAAATTTTCATTATTATTTCAAGGTAGAATTTTTTTAGACAAAAATTTATTAATAATTCTTTATACAAATCACCTCCCACGTAATAGTAAATAAACACTACTGATAAAGTGCAAAAAGTATCTTTCCACACTTTCTAAAACTTTGAAAAGCTCACTTTTAAAATATCTTAGCCGAGATGTAAGGAACATAAAGTCCGATTCATTTTCCGCAATGTTTTCAAGGTATTTTTCTGAAAGCTTTTAGCAGTGTTCCAGTTCAAATGATAAAAGGTCGAAGTAAAGTTTTCAGTCCCTTCTACCACTGCTTCCAAACATTTTCAGGGTTTTACAAATTTTCATTTTTATTTTAACACTTTGTAAGCGGGAGACTGTGATTACAGTCCTGTATAGAGAGGCACCCGCCTGCAATGTGTTAAGGTAGAAATTTTGTACAAGATTTATTGAAGAGATAGAACTCTGTCTAGTCTGAGTCTTGATTTCCCTATTTCTGAACATGTTATCCACCCATCCCATCACCACCGAGCTAACCTCATGTTTTTACAAGGCAATTTCGGTGTGCTCAAACAATGCCTCATATATTTATTTCCTCCTCTGCCACTTTTAGCAATTGATGAAATACAGATTCTGTTAATTTCCCAACTTGATATTTGTGCAATGCCTTCTTTGTCCCACTGCAGTAAGGCAAAGATACCTACCATACAAAGGAACCATCCTTATTGCCGTATCCCGGTTTAATCTCATGGGCATGCGATTATGCTCCAAGATCCCTCCGAGATATGGCTTCCTGAAAAAGTTTGGCTCCATTATAATCCTATTCATTTCCTCCTAATCTCCGCCATATTTCCTGTTCTATCTCGAAAAAGTCTGACTTTAAAGGCCGGATCTTTGGTGACTATATTCTGCATTTTACTGAATTCTGGCATAGTCTGAGATATTCTCTCTGCTTCGCCTTATAGTCTTCTCATGTCTGCAGTTCATTATTTTTTATGGCGTGATTAAAGCCTCTTCTTACCCTTTTCTTCAGGCCCTCCAGTCCCCATTCCACCAGGGAGTG
>QYTT01081855.1:85113-96436 GCA_006980735.1 Dasypogon diadema
AAAATGGCGGAAGTGGTGCTCGGGCCAAGCATTATTGTATTCTCTATATCGTGCCTGCTGCATATATGTTTGCACTCTTCAGTCATTTTGAAGAATGCACTTGAAATTAATATTCTCCTTTTTACTTACTGCTCTTACGTGAGTTGGGTTTTACTAACACTAAGCCATAACGCGCTCACTATATTTCATCCTTGTTATTTTGGAGACAACTATTAATTACTTAGTTTCCATGCACAAGGTTGAGTTGGAGTTGAGTTTTAGTTGAGTTTATAAAATGGCCGCTTAACCTGAAATGTTTCCATGAGCACTTGTGGAGTTGAGTTGACAGTTGGCATTGGTCCGATATGCCCCTTTTTTCAAATCCAGTTCTCACAATTTTAAAAATGTCCTTTCTTCTATGCTTTTTTCCGCAAATTAATTTTAATGTATTTTTCTCCCAAACTATTAAAATTAATAAAATGCAGGCCGCCATTTTACCAAAACAAAAATGACATTTGTAGCTAAACTCAACTCAACCCGACCTTTTTCGTGGAGTTTACTTGGATTTAACGAAACTCAACTCAACTCGAGTTTCCATGACCGCTAACTCGAGTTCAACTCGGGTTCAACCTTGCATGGAAACATACTAAATGAGGCTTTTCTTATTATATTTTGTCTTCTTTGCTTGAGTATAAGGTATAGTTATGTTTCTGAACGCGTTCTAGTTCTTAAGCAAAAATTATAGAATCTTGTAAGAACTGTCAAATAATCGAAGTGCAGCGTCATAGAAAATGAAGTAATCATTGCACAAATAGTCTGTGACAGAAGTTCGAATTATTATTGTTGTTCCAACGTTACAACGAATTAACGTTGATTAAAATTGATTAAATATTAACCGAAATCTGCATTACATTCATTATGACGACGTCAACACCACAAGTCAATCAAAATCTCCAATTGCCCCCGTTACGTAGCTTGGATGATTTTTTACTGGGATCAGCTCGTTTTCAACTACCAAATTTCCGTGATTTGGACAAATGGGGTAATCGTGTTGTAAAAAATCTACTGTACTATCAGACAAATTATATTCTAATGTTTTTGGGCATTTATCTGTTGATGGGAATACTCTATCCGGGGAAAATATTTTGTGGCCTTCTGGTCAAGGCAATGATTATTGCAATATTTATAGTGTTTTTCCCAGACCGTGATGCAATTCCACAGAATAGATACAATAAGTGGTATTATTTGGGGGCTACGTTATTTGGTGGATACATTCTTCTTATGTGGTATGATGCCCTTCTCCTGTCGGCTTTCACATTGCTTCTGCCGTTTGCAAGTAAGTGGTGTTATTTTTAATGAATTTAGCTTGTAAATTGTGTATTAATGCAGCAACATTTGTCCACGCCTCCTTAAGATTGAGGAACATTCGGAACAAAGTGGTCAACACAATGGAGAGCTTCGCGCCGTCGACGCCAATGGGAGTCTTTCTCAATGCAATGAACATTACTGTGGAGAATATCCTCAGTTAGACATTTTCTTACTAATGCATGCATTTGTAATATTAGCAGCGTCTTTTTTACTTTTGTGTTTAAGTAAAAGTTACCGCAGGGGTCTGCCAACCGCCTAGTGGCTGAGTGGTTCTAGTCGCCCAAACTACCTTAAAACTACCCAAGTTTATTGTAATTTATTGTATTTTCCAAACTTTAACAGCAAAAATTAAACTATATAACCATTTGTGAAATTGTTTGCAATGGCACCCTCAATCCCAACATCAGCCCAGGCAAAGGAATAATCCACATTTAAATAATATATTTCACCTTATAACTTTATTGCTAAGACGATAAGATGCATTATTTACAGAAATGAGAGAATAATTCACTTGGCGCTCTCAAATGGAAAAAAGATCTGCACTTTAGCTCTTAAACTATTCAAGTGGTCATGTACCCAGCAGCTGCGTGTTCTCCTCTAGTTTGCCTTGTTCTTTTTCTTGCGCTTCCTCTTCTTATCAGTTCCATGGGTCTCCTGTTTTTTTGCAATACAAACTCGACAATACCAGTCCTCATTGTCGTCTGGTGGCACCTGTATACCCACGCAAACCCTGTAGAATTACAAAATTAGAACCAAACACGCCCGTGAGCCAGAAAAATACTAAATTACCAGTGATACCACGCATCACACCCATCACAACCGATCATCGGGGTTCCGTCATCGACTCGTCCGCAAGCTGGACATATCCACACTTGATTACCTTCAGCATCCTTGACAAAAAGAGGGAATTTATTAAAGAGCTTCTAAAACAAGGAGGAAAACGGGGAAATCCCTAAACAAAGTGCAAAGTCTTTTAAATAGTGAAATTTGAAGAAGGAAAACGGTAATTCTAGAATGAATGGGAAATGAAAAGTAGATGCAAGCACAAGTAATGGATTAAGCACAAGACAAACAAAATTATACTATCACCGTAACAGTGGGTGTTAAAACGAATCACATACAGTTGACTGTACACTTTGATTAGCAGTAGATCCACTTGCTGAATTGAGCAACTGTGCCGCACCCCCAGAAGAACTAGTTGTCGAAAGTGCAGAGCCGACTGGCGCTGTTGTTGTTGCTGAAGTAGCTCCTCCTCCGCCTCCAACAGTTGCACCTGATCCTGATGATGTAGATGCAGTCGCCGCACTAGGTCCAGATGATCCATAATTATGATGTGCAGCATTTTTCGGAGGACGCCCAGGTCCACGGGTGGTGGACTGTGCGGGTGGGGGAGCTGCTGCTGTCGATGTACACTCTTCGCTATCACTTTTTTTATCTTCTAAAAAGTTTACAATAGAAGAACAGAAAGTTGTGACAGTTGAGCAGGTATTTACATGATAAAATGTTGGAGTAAATTGCTAAAAGGTAAACAAAAATAAAACACATTTAGTCCCCCCGTGCTCCCCTACTGTGGTTAACACCGAATAAACATAAAGAGGGTTTTTGTGGAGTGGCGGATGAGTGGTTTATTGATTGCCTTCACCAGAGAGATGGGCAGTGTGTCAATATTAATGAATGTGAGTATGGGAGTGAGCGATTGTTATTAGCAGCGACGATGGCACGTGGCGTTTTTAAAAGACTTTGCGCTTATCTTTGCCCAAGTATTGCAATCCAACCACACTGATACTCACTATATACGACGATGGTCGATTACTTTCGACCGCAGACAATAAAAATGTATTCGTTTGCGATGAGTATTGGACATGCCGAGCACCACTTGAAGACATTGAGGTTATATTAGCAGCTGGAGAACCCAACAGAGCATCAGAATTTGAAGTAGAGGCGCTTTTTACACCACTGGTATATGGTAATGTTGCTGCAGTTCCACATGGATTGCTCCGAATCGCTGTTACCATGCTCTGAGGATGTTTATCGGCTTCTATTTCCGATTTATTATCGCTAAATTTATGCCTCTCAGAATCGAATGTCGCTGCCGATTCGCCACTTGAATTAAATTGTAAACATTTCTGTGGTCCGGAAGTTTTTGTTGTGGAGGGCGTCGCAGACGCCGCAACAGGAGAATTCCCAGGGAAATTTGTTTGAGGCAAGCGATTTTCTACACTACCTTGAGTGGGAGGTATTACACTTCCCAAATTATCGTCTGTTTTTTTTTACGAGTGATCACAAAGCAATCACAGTAAAAGAAAATAATTGAAAACTATACGTGAAAATAAAGCAAGTGCATTAACCAGGGACTTACTTGTGGTTTTCTGTTTAGGTGGTCGAGTGACCAAGGGGGATATCCTCGCCAATTCCGGAGATGATTCCCTACGATCAAATGAGCTCATCTTAACGTCGTCAAAAGTGTCAGTCATATCTTCAGGGTGTGTCTTTGTATTCCTGCAAAGCGAATATGTTTCAGTTCCTTAATAGAAGGGCAAAAGGTTAAGCTTTCTACTTACAATTTCTTGCCGTCTGGAGAGTCGGGTTGTGGTGAATTGCCCAATCCTATTTTTAACGTTAATTTAGGAACTGTGGAGTGTTGCGAACTGTCTAGGTTTGTATTTTCAGCCTTACCTTCTTCTGCACTGTACGCCAGAGCACGCTGCAAATAATAAAATTATAATTTTTACTGTAACCGACGATAATCAGAATTGACGAGGAATTTACCAATTTATCCTTTTTCTTCTCCTTTTTCAGCTTCCTCACTTTCTCTTTATCTTTCTTGTCCTCCTTCCGTTTCTCCGCCTTCTCTTTATTCTTTGTCTTATCTTTTTTGTCCTTTTTCTTCTTTATTTTACCCTCCTTCTCTTTTTTACCCTTTTTATGAAGTTTGTCTTTACGCTTATCACCCTTCTCCTCGCGTTCATCACTCGTCCCCGCCTGTGGAGGAGATTCATCTTCGTCCATGGTGTGTTCCTCTGGCTTAGCATTGGTAGCGCCAGCGTTGCCAACCAGTGCAGGCTTATCACCTAGTTCCGGTTCCTTGTCCTCAGCATCGGACTTGACATTTTCATCATCACTTATTTCAATGGGTGAATTACAAATTTTCGTTTGCTTGCTCAGATCTGGTCCAGGATCACCTGGATGTCCCGGAACCATCACATCGTTTGCTACCCCAGTAACCACTGATGTTGAAGCTTTACTGGATTTTACACGCTTTGGCGACAACTGGAACTTCATTGAGTCGGGCACCAATGGAGCCACATTGCAATAAGTTTTCTCTGTGTCAATTGGTGGAAGCGGAGGGGGCTCTTCATCATAAGCAGAGGTCAATCTAGGCCCTTTGGTTATATTGCCAAATGTGCCGAAACGCATCATAGGCAAGAATTTATTGAATGCAGGATTATCAGGCATTGGCTGTAGGGGTGGAAATAGTCCAGGATTTGGTATTAAACCAGGCCGAGGAGGGAATGGATAGAAAGGGAACATAGGGATTGGTGGTTGAACATTTGGAAAATTCGGAGTAACATAAGGGTTTGGATTATTTAGCAGAATACTGTCGGGCTTTCCGAGCTTCTGACTGAGTGGAAAGTCTTTGAAGAAACTATCCCTGATGCTTTTGTCCCCAAATGGAGGAGGTGGACCTGGATTTTGATTGGGCAGAGTATTTTGTGCAGGTGGTGGTGGTAACAGATCTTTTTTGCTTTCTTTTGCTTTCGGTTTTTTGCGCTCCTTCTTTTCTTTGGGTGGTTTTTGTGATAGGTATACAAGTCTCGGTATTTGAATAAGATCCTTCTTCACCATATTCAAAGGATGTTGAGCTGATGATGCCGCCTCGTTGGATAGATTTAGAGGAACATTCTGATCCAATAGTTGCTGCTGCTGTTGTGCTTTCTTGCGTGGTCTTTTAGGTGCTTGAGCCTTTATTGTTGTCCCAGGTGGTAACAAGTTCTGTGGTATTGGAGGCGGCACACTCTTCGACAGATCACTATTAAATCCAGGCTCATCATCAACACATATCACCTGATCATCATCAATTTTGGGCACGTTTTGCTGCGGCAGATGGTGATGGTGTTTAAGGGGTGGTGCTGGAGTAATGGTTGTACCCTCTGGGATACTGGATAGCAGATGTGCATCGTGAAAGAGGTTTGGAGATCGCGATAAATCCTCCCGTTCCTTTTTAGCTGTGGATATTTTTTTGAAAATGTTCAATTTCTCTTTACTAGGTTCAGAAACGAGTTTAATCTCATCCACTTTGGGTTTTACATCCAAATTCATGGGGACTGGAGGTGATTGCAATGGAAATGACAGAGAATCACTTCGCAATGTGCTTACCTCCGGTTGAAGAGGTGCATCATCAGGAATATGATCTTTTATATGCTCTCGGTGCTTCTGCCTACTTTTTTGTTTTTTTACCGGTTTTAATTTTTCAGGGGGTGCAACTGGAAACTCAGTAGCTGGATGAGAATGTTTGTTCACATCTTTTAATAATTTCTCTTTTTTACGTTGCTCCTTTTCAGCAACAGTATTTGATTTTTTCTTTTTATCCTTCTTGTCAAATTTACTATCCATAGCGCTGACTGGAAGAGACTGAGGAAGTATCACCGCAAGGGGAGGCGGAGCTGGAGGTGATTTATACTCTGAAATGCATCAGGAATTATTAAAACTTTTAGGTCGACAGCTGATGTACTTTACCTGGTATAACAGGTGCCTTAGCATCTGGTAGCTTTCCTTCTCTGGCTGGTGATATGAATCCTGATGACGTCATCATGACACTGCTTATCTCACGTGTGGGTCTTCCTTCCTCTTCAACAAATATTTTAGGCTTTTTAGCAACATTTTCTGTAATTTCAGGCTTTTTAAAGACAGCACTTTCACCCGTAGGCGCTATAACAACATCAACATTGGTACCGTCGCTTCCTGGTTCCTTTTTTATTTCATCCGTTGTTTCTTCTATAAGTATGTTGATTGTAATTGTTATAGTTTTTTAAGAGGATTCTACCTTCTTTTTCAGGATATATTGGTGGTAAGTATTCGGGAATATGTACCGGACGGGTCAGAACCTCCTTACTTCCAGGTTTTAGAAAATTCAAGTTGGACTCCTTTCGTGCTGGATACTTTGGTACATCTATATTACAAGCCACACAATCGACGTAGTTAACGTATTCCTCAATGTCGGTTAAATTGATATTTAAGTTGCGAAATGCTAACCCAATATCAATTAAATTTGGTTCAGTACGCCCATCTGCAGAGGACAATTGTTTACCATGTGAAATTTCTTTTTATTATCATAAATAGATTACTTACATAATTCTGTATGCCTGTAGGTTTCCCTTGATAATTCCTGTAAATATTTATGCAAAATATCAACTAGTAACTCCAGTGGTGTTGATTGTATTGAATGCCAGCCAATTGTTTGGCATATTTGAGCAACAACAACTCGAAGTAATTGATATGTATAATCCGACATTTTACAATTTTTCTTAAGGTTTGATAAAGCTGGATCTTGTGTTTGCAGTCACAATCTCGACACCATAAAAATACTTTAAAAAAATCAATCAAAAAATACACGACTCGGAAATCCGCATCCACTCGTCAACCATTTCAACTTTTCAAGTAACTCGCTGTCAAACTTTGAACTGAAGTTGGTAGAAATTCATGATTTTTTACTCCGTATCTAAAGTGGAAAAAATGCTTATTTTTTGAAAGGTACTAAAATAATCCATCAATTACTATAGGGACTAGTGAAAATCATTGCAAAATATAATAGAATTTTATTAATATTGGGGAAATTCGCTGCCGACGTGGCAGTACTATACATTTCGAATGTGCTCTCGCATTTACACAATTTTTCGTTAAGTTCTCAAGGATTCAATCAGAATGGCAGCTCTGGTTTCAACAATGGAGTTTTACTTTGATGTGGGCGCGAGGCTGCACTAGAATTTAGTGGGGAAAAGACAGTTTAAATTGAAGTAATTATTTTTCGTGATTTAGATAATGTAAGAAAAACGGAGTTGTGGTCATTTTTCATGTGTTCATTCGCCAACGTCGTGAAATATCTGCCCGAAAAGGAGAAGCTCTGAACTCGTTAATATTTCTCCCTTTTCAAAACAGTGTGATGTACTTGCGCTTGAAAAAAATATGATTTTCCTGTTCTTTCAATAAGAACTCTCATTGCAGACGTAGGAATTGAAAAGTGGTTAATGAGTGGGGCTGTGGACGCTGTTGTGAAGAATAATTCCTCCTGTAATATGTGCATTAACTTACGGTTTTTTTCTTGTTTTCAATAATTTATTACGTTTGAAAATACATTTCGCAAGAGGGAATACAATTTATCTGGTGGGAAAGAAGATTTCGTGAAGTGATTTGCATATTTCCTGTCCCGTTCTAACGCTAAAGAGTCGCGTAATGTCATTCTCACGTCTCGTCGGGATGTGGTGCTGGTGACGGTGTGTGACCAAATCGGGTGACGTGTGTTTTTCTCAATTCAGCAGCAAATGCCTAGGACATACCGATTTTATATTCAAATAGAAAATTGTGTATTTTTAAGTGGTTGCTTTCGGTGGTAGTATTTGCGATAGCTGGAACTGTGGAGAGAGAGAGAGAGTTGGTGGTTAAATTTGTTGGATTTTTGATTTCTAAATACTCATTTTCCCTCTCTACGAACCTGCTATCTTTTTCTAATATTGTTTTCGGTCAGTCGAGAATAACTTGAATTTAGCTGCCCCCGTGGAATAATTTCTGAAATTTCCTTTTAAAAAAAGATATGTGCATTTCTCAGTAACTGTAATGTTTTTGCACGGCGGCGGAACTGTTTTTTGAGCGATACAGTGATTCCACGCGTTCCACTGACATTAATCGCAAGGGTGCCTGGTGGGACAATTCCTGCCTGCCTAGGAGATTTTCACATTTTCTTTACATTCTTAAGGGAATTTGTGAAGCATGTGACGAATTAAAATTTGACAAAATATGCTGTGAAACAAGCAGGGAAAGTACTCGAGAAAACAGACTCTGTGACATTGTGGATTGTTGTGTTAAGAAAGTGAGACTGTGTTGGAAAAAAATATTTTGCCACACCATACACACGCGCCTTAATTTGTTTTTCTTGCCATTGCCATTGGAGGAGACATTCAACAAGGGAGGAATTTCGTAATTGTTTTTTTTTTTAATGGTGAGTTGACATTTTTTTCTCCTCAATTTCGTACAATTGGAAAAATATTAGAATCAGACTTCTGAAGGGATAGAAAATTGTAATTTTGGCAACTTCTACACACGCACACACACACACTCAGTCACAATTGCTTTTGAAAATGATTTCATTATCTCACAAAACTCATCTCTTTCTTGTTGAACTTTTAAATATCGAGAGAAAAGTGAGAGATACTGTGCCCTGTGCCGCTGTGCGCAAGAGATAAAGGAAGGAAAATTTAGTGGGAGATTTTCTTTATATTTATCTCTGTCTTTCTCCTCAGTCCTGAGAGAGACGGTGATTTCCAGATAAAATGTCGCAAAAGGAACAAAGTTGCGTTGGTATTCGCTTAAAATGGCTGCCGGTATCGCGTTACTTTCTAATAGGAAGATGAAATAGTGCAAGAAAAAATAGAAAAAATTGCTGTGAAATTTGTCTTTTTACATAAAAAAATATTAAGAATTTTTGAACGAAATCCATATTTTCCATAGTGTTTAAAATTTGCTTAAAAAATAACTCGATATAAGTGTAATGGCGAGAAAATCGAATTTTCCTTGTTTTATGTGTGCTAAATATCCTGATGAAGAGGAAGAGGATTTTTTTTGAACAATAGTAAGAGGAGTGGATGTGGAAATTCTGGACACGGTGATTTTGTACAAATTCAGCAGTAATTTTGTCTCTGAAAAATAATGGATTAAAATTTCGAAGGCCCCTTGGTCATCATCTACCTGGAGCCTCTCTTGAATGTGATTTTTTTTCCTATTTTTGTGAAGGTACATCTCAGTGGTGTGCTAAACTTTCCTAAATATTATTTTTCATTCTTTATTACGTGTACTGTTGGTCAAGTTCGCAATGTTTTGTAAATCTTAACAAAATTTTCCTACTTGGCAAATTAATTTTGCTCGATAGGAGGAGAAAAACGAATGCCGTCGGCTGCACAAATACACAAATAAATGTTCTAGTTTCTCTTTTTTGCTGTATGAGTGTGTGTATGAACTTGTTTTCTTGCGATTTCTCATTCGAAAATTTTCGCAGTGCTGCCATATTAAATGGTTTTTGTTTTGTTGGGATAATAAAAGGCGCTACATCTGTCAAACGGTTATCCCATAGCACACTTCGGGGAGTGAAAGGTGTTGTCCTTTTACCTGGAAAATTACGAAAAACAGAAATAGCGCAATCAGTAGTGTTGGTTGGTTGTTGATTATTAGGAAATCTATGATTTTTAAAAGCAGGCTAGTCGATTGTACGATTAAAAAAATTGATTTAATGTGAAATACGTACACAACACAACTTACAAAAGAAAATGACTCTAGTTGCTGTTTGGTGTAGTTATCTAAAAACGTTTTTGAGAATTGTGCTGTTTGCCAGATAAAGTTTAAACTTACTCTGTTTACGCCATTTAAAAGGTTTCTGATATTCTGATTGGTGTCTGCTGCTTACAAAAGTATATTATTCTCTAGGAAACGTCCTTGGCGCCTTTTTGTTTCTTTTTGTCTTCCCCTAATCGGAGACAATTTTTTGCGACGATATCAAATTTGGCCAAGTGCCAGCCATACTTTTCATTTATTTTCCGCAGCTCTTGATTCTAAAAGTAATTATTTTATTGACATGGCATTGTAATTATTAGATGTAGTTCCGGGAGGTATTCCCTGTTGAATTTGTACAATCTCATACTTACAACAAACAAACTTCTCATCCACCACCCGTCAGTTTGCATTTTTTTCGGAAATAGAAGACTCAAACCTGGGAAATATAAAAAACCGAAAATATTAACAAACAAAATGCCAAAAAAAACAAATGTAATTTAAAATTCCTAACAAATGCAAATTCCAAAGCCTTATATATGTGATTTTTTTGTGTGAGATAAAGTGAGGACAAACACTTTTTTGAACAAGCAAAAAAAGTAGTTCGTGAAAAAATAATAAAATCTAGTGAAAATAAGTGTACACGGTTTATTTATTTTTGCATAAGGGGAATAATTGCAAGTAATATTGTGTAAATACTTAAGTATATTTATTATTGAAATGTTGCTTTAAAAAAAGAGGAAGACTACGTGGAAATTGTGCGTTCCTTGAAAAGGAGCTCTTTGTTGATATTTTTATGTCCTTTGATCATCACATTTCATTTCTATTGTTTTTCTTTTGCTGTGCATCTAAACTTAGTCATAATGCGTTCATTACAATCTGGATTTATTATTATTTGCTTTTACTATGTCTGGGATTTTTTTTTGTGCTATAGCGGCAGGATTGAAAGTTTCCAAGTTTCCTTTTTTTTTTGAAAAAATAAAAATAATGAAAAATAAATGCAAAGATTTATTTTATCCGGCAGCCTTGGTAATTGGAATTAAGGAAAAATTTCGTGACTTACTGAATTCCAGTTTCTTCCTTCAAACACGATTAAACAAACAAAAAATAGTGTTCTGCCCAATGAGATTGTAAAAAATTTGTCCTTTTGGAAAATCCTACTTTTAAGATTTTTGTCTCTAAGAGACCTACAGACATTGTCTCTATAGAAAACCTATGCAATGCTTCGCATTCTTTGCACTAACAAAAGCTGCGTTTTTTTGCTACAATATCCAGATCTGTAGGGAAAAAAACAATCGGGATCTTATTGGAAATAGTTTTGTACGTTGGTAGTACCGATAATCCTTGTCAAGTTAACAGATGCTAATTGTAAGGTATTCGTTAATTATGTTGTAGGTAATAACTTGCAATATTTCAAACGCGTAAATTTTGCTTGTTTTTT
>QYTT01081855.1:96456-139736 GCA_006980735.1 Dasypogon diadema
TTTTTATTCCCTACGATTTTATATTATACTGCTCACTTTTAAGACCACCCTTTGAGTTTGACAACAAGTATTGCCAACATCTAAGACTAGAAAAATGCATCTATATGATCCAAGATCTGTATAAAGATCGGGATCTTGTGTTGTTGTTGCAATTACGTTTGGATCTCGTGCAAAAACATGGAACAATAAAAAATAATGTTTTAATTTAAGACAGAAAAAAAGGCAAAAAACCAAATCGTGCAAGTTTGTCTCGTATTAATGCCCAACGTTCGATTAAGCAGGTCGTCAAGTCGCCGGTTGAATGTCCAGCGCAGAAGTAAAAAACGAATATTTTTGGATAAATTGATCTCCGCGAACCTTGTCACTAGCTTCCAACGGTTCTCGCTCCGAAGCATAATACTCACAGTTCTGTTTGGTAGTGCCCGGACCAGCTCCGATTCCATTACGGTTCTCCTATCAAGTCACCGGTTGCAGACAGTGTACGCTAGATGTCGTCCCTACTACGGGACGAATACAATACGGGCATTCCGGTGAGTTGGCCCTATTAACCTTGTGGACGTAGCGCCGGAAGTCTACCAATCCGTGGTTCAGGTCCAATCTGTAGACTTGCCAATCCACGATTTAATCTGCGAAAGCATTCTGACAGTGGCAGTCCCTCAACTCTTGGCATCTAGTCAAGGTGAACGATATTTCATTTTTGCTGGCTTATTGTCGGCCAACTGGACTAGGGTAACCCCATCGATGACGGGACTGCTAAAACTATACAGTGCTCCTTGTACACCTCCAGCTTTAATTGGTCTTCCATATCTCTGCCCCGTACAACAATTTAGATAGTGTCCCGTCCATAAGTAGCAGGTATTCGGGAGTCCTGCACGTAGTCCCAAGCGCATGGAACACATCGCAATACCTAGTTAAGTTTAAGGGTGCTTGTACAACGGATCATGGATGGTCGCTGGTAGCTGTTTAATTCGTACAATTGTTGTTGCATTTCCAGCAAAAACAATAACAACGTGGCCAGTCCAGCTACCGTAACCTGTGCATTTGTTGTGTTGTACTTCCGGCAAAAACAATAACAACATGGGTAAACCAGCTACCAGCGACTATCCATGCTCCGTCGTGCAAGCAACCTTAAAGCATTGTTGGAAATTAAAGTATAAAAAGAGAAAGACGCACCCAGGACGCTATTTCTTTTTTTATACAATCGCGATAATCGAACAAGTCTCGTAATTTTATTTTGCGCAACGTCAGTATTCCTCTTTTTTTTTTGAGTTTGAATGGCTGCAAATTACGGTGTCAAAACAGTCTTGCCATATATATATACAATTAGGGACAGATTCATTTTGCATGAATTTTTCGTTTTATTTTTTTATTATTTAATTTAATAATAAATTATTTAAGTGAACCATTTCAATTTCTAAAACTTTAGCTAGGAATAAACTGCTGATGCTTTTGAATAAAATTGTGTACATTTCCTTAAAGACTGATAAAAAGCAGAAAATATCTCATAAAAAATAAAATAAATAATAAATTTTAATTGTGATCGAGACTTTTTAACGCTTCCCCATTACGTGTGTGAGTGTGAAAGATTGCCAAAAACAAATAAAAATAATTAAAAAATTTTTATTCAATTATAAGTGGATTTTTTTTGTTCTCTTGTCTATCCAAAATTTAAACGAGCTCCAGAATTATTTATATAGAAACATTTTACACAAATTTGTCGTTTAATAATATAATAATACCGTTATGAAAAAATTAAATATAGCTGTGGTATAATTAATAATATTGACTTTAAAAGAATATACGCGAATATATACTGCTAAAAAATTGTAAATTATAAGGAAACGTCATCAACTGTGATAAAGAGCTCAATTAAGCTTAAAACATCAGAAATTTTTGTGGTTTAGGGGCAAAAATTGGTATTTTTTTCCTGGAGGATAACTCCGTCCTTAGAAGGTACGATTTTATTTCACAGTTTTTTCACATTTTTGTGAAAATCCAAGAGAACGAACACAATATTTGAAAGACTTAAGTATCGATACTTTGGATTTTCATATAAGTTTTCTCTACATAATAAAAAACATTTTTTTTTGCTAAATTTAGCTTTGATTTTTTCCCATTTCTTTTTTTCCAGGGCCTTTGACGTCAACTATAACGTCGTGTACTTCTCCTCCAGCTTATTGAAAATAACTGTTCAAATATAAAAGAAATTTTTAATCTTAATTCAAAAATCAAATAGTGATTTAAACTAAAAAAAAGAAAAATTAAACCAAATATTTAACATTCAAACAAAAATAGTATGTTAAATTAAAAAAAAAAACAAAAGTCTTAACTAAAATTCAAGAAAAAAGACACAAACGAACCAGCGCTTTAATTAATACTTAAAAAATAAAACAATAAACAATACAACCCACCTCGGATCTTCCAGTTGCAATATTTAAAAAGAAGCTTAGTGAAAGAAATTAAACAAATTACGTGTATATTTAGGAAATAATTTTATTATATTTAAAATAGTGTAGGAAAAGTGTGGTGGCCGCGCAGTTTTTTGAGACAAGAACAAGTATAAGAAGTTCATTTAAATTTGCCCTCTTTATATTGTTACCAGTTTTAATTAGACTAAAAATTCCAGTGAATTCTTCAACGAGGCAAAATATATTTATCGTCATTATCATCGAAGACTATTTGCCTGTTTTTTCGTTTCTTTTTTTTAGTAGTAAAAGAGACTCGAATAATTGCGATACTTTTTAAATATCTGTGACACTATTTCTCATGATCGTTGTGCATTATAAAGTAAATTAATTTTAGTAGATTTTGTTTAAATATCTCCAGTTCAATTATTAATGGTTAAAATTGAAAACAAGGAAACCTATGAATTTTGTGTGCAAAAAGTGAGTGAATACACGTCGTATGCAGCTTTTTAAACATATTTTGATTGCGTTTAGAGTTTATCTTTGTTATTTCAGTCAATCAAAATGTGTTTTTGAATTGCAATAAATCTCTGTGAGACAATTAAATTATAATAATTTCAGATCAACGATAAATTTCGATATAAGTAAAATAATAAAAATAAAAAAGTGAATACTATCAGAACAACCACTACTACTTCTGTAAGCTAAAAACAAAAATAAACTGCAGCTAATAAAAGTGCTTAAATCGAAAACTGGCCATTAAAATATACCCTCGTACTTTCTATAGCAGCAAAAAAACAAAGAACCTAAAGAATTTTTTGATATTTTTCGGGTTAAAGCATAGTAAAACAGTGTACAACCAACAAAATCAATCTGTACAATAAAGTCTTATAGCCACGACCACGACGACCTTTTACCCCCCGCCCCCATTAGAGGCAGCAAGTTATCTAATTGTGAAGACCAGCAGCAGCAACACTTTGAAAATCATTAAAACCGAAGAAAATTCATGCGAATTTTTTCATTTAAGCAAATGAAAAAAAGAAATTCTCAAACTCAAACCAATTGTGATATAGTTTTGTTTAAGAACAATTAAATAAGTATTTATCAATAACTAAAAGAATATTGATAATAATTTTATTAAGTCGTAATTAATCTATTGTAGAAAAAAATCATATAAATTATAAGTTATATACTAATGCGCTAAGATACTAAAAAAAACATTAAAGAGAAGTCACACTATAATAAAATCCTACTGACAAACAATCATTTAATTAAGGCAAGTGGAACAAGTGGAGATTGTTTCCGAGTCAACAAGTGAAACGTCAACATCAACAACAACACACTACTACTGATATCATTTTGGAACCGTACAAGTACAACAAAATATCAAATCTAAAAGTAAAAAAATCCTATCAAATTAAATAAATTATTGTAGAGGAAAGAAACAACATTTTCACCAATTTGTTTGTATTCATCAAGTTAATCAACAATAAGACGACGCAATCACGTCTCATTTTCGTTTGCTCCTTTTTTTCGTATTAAATTGATTAATAACTGCTCTAAAGAGATCTCTTGATATTTACATTATATATATAAATAATACCCCAACTGTAACAACAACAACTACTGCAACAACAATAACAAAGAAAAATACTGTAATTTATTATTGCCTAGTAAGTAGATGGACATAGTCCTCCAACAAACAAACAAACAAATCTCATCAACTATAATATAACAATTAATAACTCATCAACGTGCTATCGTTTTATCTCAATGACGCCCAAAATACATAAACGCATTAAGAATATATCAAAAATGGTGATATACTAGAGAACGCTTTTTATATCAATGATAAAAATTTTTAATAATGAAACAGCAACAACAGCAGCAGCAGCAGCATAGTGATATTAATACTTTGAAAGTTATCAACAACAGTTGTGATAGTAATATCAACAATAATACTTCAAGTTCTACTACTACTAATAATAATAATAATAACAATAACGGTTTATACAGTAATCATCCATCGTATAGTAGTGGCGGTCCAGCATCTAATAAAAATTGGGGTATACCACATTTGATGAGATTATGTGGAGGTGGTGAAAGCTCTCTAAATAACGGTACAAGTGGTTGGGGTTCACCGTCAACAAATAATGCTGCTGTTAATAATCCTAATGCCAGTACCTGGGGTAGTAATACACAAACAAGTCAACAACAGCAATCATCAAATCACGGAGGTAACAATCAAAATAATTGGGGAAATCTAAGCAATACAACAAGTAGTGGAAGTGCCGGTGGTGGAGGTGGTAGCGGTGGTGGACCTGGTGGTGGTGGTGGTTCAGCTATTCAACAACACCAATCACAACAAGGAGTTGGAAATAACAGTAGCAGTAGTAGCGGCGGGGGTGGTAGTGTTGTAGGTAATAATAGTGGAAGTGGTGGTAATAATCAACAACAACGTCAATCAGATACTGTTAATAGTAATAATAATAGTGGAAATAATATAAACAATAAAATTTTGAGTGTTAATCAACAACAACAGGTTGCTGGTGTAAGTGCCGGCAACGGTAGTGTAATGAGTTCGGCTAATAGTGGTGGTGTTGTCGGAATGGTTAATCCAGCTGGACAACAACAACAACAGCAGCAACAACAAAATAATTCTCAGCAGCAGCAGCAAGCCAATGGGAGTAATGTAAGTCCTTTCTTTCTATAATTAAAATTTTCATTTCATTGTGCTTTCCTATAATATTGTTCCTTTCAGTCGTTATTTCATAAAGTATCGATCGTCTAGTTCAGTCCTGGAACCACCCGATAATAAAATGTTTTCCTTTTTCAAAATAAGTTCAGTTCAGTACTGGGGCAGGATCTGTATCCTGTTTTCAGTAGCAAGGTGTCAAGTATCGATTTACTCTCTTAATTGCAAAACTTGAAAACGATTTTTTCAGAAGTGTTACAGTATTGAACTAGACGATCGATATGCTATAGTAAAGGTCGAAAGTTTGAGTTAAAAAAAAATCGAGAATCGTTCAATTTTTGAAAGTCAAATAACTGATTGAAATTTTGAAAAGAATGGGATGCACAGAAGAGGCTGTGCCCCCACCTTTGGACTTTTACTGGACTCATTTTCACTAATCTCCCATTATTATCACTAATTATTCTTTAAATCATTCTAAAAGAAATTTTTTTTTCTTCAAAAATTATCAAAATTTTATTGTTAAACATTTTTTCTTCTATTTTGTGTTTTATTTGTTTACGGGGGGAAATTATTTTCTTTTATATATCACCCACAATTATTAGGCGGTCAGCAACAACAATCCTGGCAATGGTAATAACACAAATTCAGGTCTTGTCGGTGGTGGTACATCAGCTGCAGCTGCAAAAAATCAACTTGAACAATTGAATACAATGCGTGAGGCGTTATTTTCCCAGGATGGCTGGGGTTGTCAGCATGTCAATCAGGATACAAATTGGGATGTCCCAGGATCCCCAGAACCAACCAATAAAGGTGATCCCGCGGGACCGCCATTGTGGAAACCAAATATAAATAACGGTACTGATTTATGGGAGGCTAATCTAAGAAATGGTGGACAACCACCACCGCAACCAGTGCAAAAGACACCATGGGGTCATACGCCATCGACAAATCTCGGTGGAACATGGGGTGAGGATGATGATGGTACCGATACAAGTAACGTATGGACTGGTACACCAGCAAATCCTACAGCTCCGCAATGGGGACAATCAGCTGGTGGTGGTATATGGCCTCCAGCAGGTGCAGGTGTTGCTCCACAGAAAAAAGAATCAGAATGGGGTAATTCCATAACAGGAGCGAATGCTTGGGGTGATCATCGCGACATGCGACCAGCCCCGATTGACATTAGAAGCGTTGATCCGTTGCGTACTCCAAGCGGTGATCCACGTGACATCCGAATAATCGATCCCCGGGATCCAATACGTGATATGCGTGGTGATCCACGCGGCATCTCCGGCCGTCTCAATGGAACATCGGAGATGTGGGGCCAACACCACGCCATGACACATGGCCAAATTCCACCAAATAAAATGGTCGGCCTGGCGACGGCGGCGGCTGTTGTAGCAACAGGTGGTAGCAATACACAATGGGGTTCGACACAACCAGTGGCGGGACCAAAAGATATTGCCATGGCTGGCAAACCGACCGGGTGGGAGGAGCCATCACCTCCACCACAGCGTCGTAACATACCAAATTATGATGATGGCACGTCCCTGTGGGGACAACAGTCACGCGTACCTGGCGGCTCACACTGGAAGGAGATGTCAGACATGTCTCGAAGTCATTTAATTCGTGGTGCCATAGGTAATCAAACTGGAGCAGGTGGAGCGGGTGCTGGGAATACAACTCCAATGCCCCAGGGACGTCTTGGACCAAATGCACAAGTTAAACCGGACAACAATATGTGGGGACATGCAGGAGCCGCAACCAGAAACAACGGCGCCTGGGAGGAGCCACACTCTGGTGCTAATTGGGAGGACAAAGCTGCTGCTATGGCCAACATTGGCGGTGGGGCAGCCGCTGGTTGGAATGATACAACGGCTTCAGCGGCTTGGAACAAAAGCCAAACAAAGATTAGTGCAGCAGGACAGGTTTGGCCAGAGACTGATTTGGGCACAGAATGGGGTACCCACCCGGTCAACAAACCCCAAGCTAAACTAGGCATCAGTAGCGAATTGATCCGCAACAGTAAACAGTATCGTATGTTAATTGACATGGGTTTCAAGAAGGAGGACGTTGAGATTACTTTGCGTGCCACAAACCTTAATTTTGACGAGGCCCTGGAATTACTAAACTCACGTAATACTGCCGCTATGGACACGTGGAGAAGGCACGAGGATCCCAATGTTAGTTTTGAACATGCCAATGCATTTCCTGGAAGGTTTCCGTCAGCTGGACCACAGCCAACTATGCCATTCCCACCGGTAAGACCATCTGCACATTTATATCTCTGGCTGTCGCTCTGACAATCACCCTTTCTCTGTCTATTCCAGAATAACAATCCAAATCTGTTGAATAATATGGGCGGTGGTGGCGTTGGTGGAAACCATACTTTAGCTGCCATGAGTAATGCAATGCAACCACTTCAGGTGCAAAAGTATCTAGCTCAAGCACCTCATAACGTATCAGGGGCACAGGCACAGACACTGCCCGCATTTGGTCAGGGCGCAACTGCGAATCACAATTCAGGGCAGCCGTCAGCGCAACAGTTACGGATGTTAGTGCAGCAGATTCAAATGGCCGTACAGGGTGGTTATCTCAGTAGTCAAATTCTAAATCAACCGTTAGCGCCTACAACACTGATTCTGCTTAACCAGTTGCTCAGCAACATTAAAGTAGGTGGAAATATGTTTTTTTGTTCCATATGTCTCCTCATTTTCCTATTCCGTCAGTTATCCCAGAGAAGTGCTCTGTTCCCCTCATTACCTGTCCCCCTTGCATCCATTAATTTGCTTGATTCGATTCCGCTATAATTTTTCTAATTTTCGTGAATTCCCTGCAGCATTTACAAGGGGCACAAACCAGTTTAGCACGTAATCCTATGAATAGTTTGCAATTAACCGTAGCTATCACAAAATATAAGCAGCAAATAGCCAGTTTACAAAATCAAATCAATGCACAACAAGCACTTTATGTTAAGCAACAACAGCAGCAACAGCAGCAGCAGCAACAGCAGCAGCAAGCTACGTCGCATGTTGGTAGCTCAAACGCCGAATACTTGAGGGGACAACACGATGCCATAAGTGCTCTTCAAGGAAACTTTTCTGAGATATCGTTAAATAAGGTGTGTTCGTTTGTTCATTCGGTAATAAGTTCGGGGCGCAATTGTAGCAACTATGCCGCCACTGACACACAAAACCAATTGTCTTTGTTACAGGATCAAACTGGAGCATTCCAAGGAGCTCCAAATCAGCAATCGAGACTGAACCAATGGAAGCTTCCAGTATTAGAAAAGGAAGTATCTTCTGATAGTACTGACTTTTCACGAGCACCTGGCCCTACTGCTAAGCCAACGCTGTCCACAGCTAGTGCTAATAATGCAATGGGTGCGCTAGGGTTACAAGGCGATGGGTAAGGCGGGAGCTCTTCTGTTCTCTTTACATCTTTATAAGATGTATTTCTGTTTATCCTAATAGAACTTGGTCTTCCGCTCGAAATATCGGTGATGGATGGCCTGACCCAAATACTGAAAACGAGAATAAAGACTGGCCAGCTGCACAGCCCTCTCCTGCAACTGCATTTACTGATTTAGTTCCAGAATTTGAGCCGGGGAAACCTTGGAAGGTAAATTGAGAATAGTTTGTGCTGTCATCTGGTGGGCAGCTAACATAGAAATCGAGTCTCGAAAACAATACAAACGTAATGCAATGGTGTTGTTTGTTATTGTTTTTCAGGGTTCTCAAATCAAAAGTATCGAAGATGATCCTAGTATTACACCTGGTAGCGTAGCTAGAAGCCCTCTATCTATAAATCCGACGCCAAAAGATGCTGATATTTTTGCTAATAGTAGCAAAACATCTCCGACTGATTTACCACCTTTAAGTTTATCTTCATCTACTTGGAGTTTCAATCCGTCTGCAAGCCAACAGAATTTCACAAGGTTTTTATTACGAAAATTCTTTCATTTGGTGACTTGTGTGTTAACTTTGTGAAATTGTAGTTGGTCTGATAACGTTCCACAACCAAGTGCCACAACATCTGAGTTATGGGCTGCTCCTATTAATAAAACATCACGAGGACCACCACCTGGTCTTGGAGCCACAAAAGCATCAGTAAGTGGGGCAGCTGGTTCGGTTGCATCAGTTACAAATCCATCCGTTGTAACAGGCAGCTCAAATGGTTGGATTGGTAGTGGTCTAACTGGTCGTGTTCCAAGTAGCAATACAAATTGGACAGGGGCCAATTCAAATTGGCATTCCACCTGGTTACTCCTGAAGAATCTAACAACTCAGGTAAGTCCGTCCCAAGTTTTATGCTTCTTTGTTGTTGAGTATTGTTTTTTTGTTGTTGTATTTTTGAATATACATAAAATCTGGGTCATTGTTATATGATTATAACGGGAAATTCCGAAATTCATATGTTCAGATTGATGGATCAACATTACGTACCTTGTGTATGCAACACGGCCCGCTATTGAATTTCCACCTGTACTTGAACCAAGGAATTGCACTGTGTAAATATTCGTCGCGAGAGGAGGCCAACAAGGCACAAATGGCATTAAATAATTGTGTTCTTGGTAATACAACGATTTGTGCTGAATCACCAAATGAAAGTGAAGTCCAAAATATTTTACAACATTTACCGGCTGTCCAATCACAGCAGCCAGGCGGCGGTGGTGGTGGGGCTGGTAATACGGGAGGCGGTGGTGTATCAGGAAATGCTGGAAATTCATCTGTTGTTGTTACTGGTAATGCTGGTGGGGCTGGTGGTGCACAATCATCATGGCGTCCACAGAGCCAGAATCCAACTAGACCGACAGGTAGGGAAACGGACTTTGAACTCATATCGAAGTATGTTTGTGCGATTGTTGACGATTGATCGTGATATATATATATAACAAAACAGAAAAAATGAAAGTGAGAAAACTTATATTTACTACTAAATTAACTGATGAAATCAAAGTTTTAATGAAATCTTTTTTTCCTTCATATGTTGACGAAACACTCGTTTGTTTGTCTTTTTATTTATTTCATAGTTTTTTATTGTTAACGTCTCGATTTTATTTAGGAAGAAATGTTTGATCGTTGTGCTCTGGGTTTTTTTTAGTTGTTCTCTGCTCAGGCTCTGCTCCACAAAATTTGTGGCACTGTAAGGTCATTTCAGGCGAAGTTGATGTTATCTAACATCTCTATTCACTTTTTTTAATTTACACAAACATAGTAAATGTGCAGAAATTTCTGTTCAGTAATATTCCAGAATTTCTTCGAAATTCTACGGTTGCAATAAGTAGAGGCTTGCACTTCATATTATTCAATTGCGGTTTTAAACTTTAAAGGGAAGCAAACAAGAAAGTTAGGATGCGATTAAAAATTCAGAACTGCGAAGGCAACATTTTTGAAAATGCAATGTTGTTGGAGTTTGTTGTTTAAAAATCCAGCACTCTATGGGAATATTCAGGATTCCCAAAGAAATTTTACACCTCGCTGAGGTGTAAGAGGGTGCACTTTCATCCAGAAACCCTAAACTTGTCTCTAGTTGACTGCTGTCCCCTGCAAAAAAAAGTCTGATTAGTGTTTAACCATTGAAAATGGCGGTGCAAATTCGTTTTATACAGGATCCATTTGGCCCTTCTGTTATTCTGTTCAGTACCCAGTTTAGGACATTTTTACGTTTCCGATCGTTTTTATCAAGATATTCAGGAATATTGATGTGTTTTTATACTCTTAAAATGTTTAAGGATGCAAGATAAAAAAATGATTTCAGAAAATTGGCAGCACAGTCGCATTGTCGCCTGTGTCGCCCTTTCGTCTTTGAAACAACATTTAGAAGAATCAGTAAGTTCCGAGAATCTTTGAGCCAAACTGTAAGAATGTGGAGCAGACTACCATCTTCTGTTTCCCCCAGGACTACAGGTCACAGCTATTCCAGCAGAACATGCGCCGACACTTTTACTTGACATCCTAATTCCTTCCTTTCCCTTCCTATTTTCTTTTTCGCCAAGGCTGTGCTATATCATCAGAGGGTATCCGCTGAGCCTTGACATCACCGTAAAAAAACACAATTTCACGTTGAGCCCATGGATGTCGACTGTGGAACGACCTCTTTAGATATCGCCTTACAGGTGGCTTTCGATTGGCCTGCGATTTGTCGCCGTTTGTTGTTGAAAAACGTAATCCTTTGAGTGTTTTTTTGATTTTGTTAATAGAAAGAAATCACAATGTAGGGTGGGAGAGAAAATCTGGAGAATAGGGTGGTGCGGTTTTATTTTTTATGAAGAACTCTTGGATAAATAAAATGCACCGGACAAAACGGTGTAAAACCCAGTAGTTGTGTTTACAGTTCAGATGTCCAGGCTAATGCATTGCCTGGAACCAATCCTTTCTTGCGGCTAGCATAAAAAATATAATTCATGAACGCTCATCGATTCCTTTATTCAATAGAGGAACATGAGTGTTTAAGCAGCAGACTTGGGTTTGGTAGTTGGACACATTTTTGATAAATCGTTTGTTTTTTCTGCTAGCTGAACAGAAATCAATCCCTGGCAATGTATTTGGCCTGGGCGTCTGAGTGTTTATGAGTGTCTTCAGGCAGAATAGTCCTTGTTGGATAGTACACTCACGTGTTTCGTTGCATTTGAGCAAGTCCGGGTCGTTAGCGCAATGTAAGCAAACATTTGTTGTTACTTTTGTTGAAAATGCCGATATTTCGGAACAAATTTGGATGCCACTCGTTTCGTGTTGAAAACATTTGATTGAAAATTGGCACGTACGTCATCGGCCAGTACCACCAGACTACGTAAACAAATCAACTCAATTGCCAAGATGCAGGGCATGCAATTCACAAATATTCATTTCTTTTTTATCACACCTCGTTAGTAAGCATTTCTAGCTTTTCATGCTAAAATTGTTTGTTGTAAGATCCGGGACTAACAGTTTTCTTTTCTTTATATATAAATTTTATCTTGCTATGGTAGCTTACGAGATGTATTTATTCATTTTATTAACCAATAGAAGCACTCTTGGTTGCGTCATTTCCGCATGCCTCAGATAAATGGAGTTGTTACGTTATTTGCCTGCTTCTGTATATGGGAAATTAATTTCAATTCTTGTGTCTTGTGTCCTAAATCCACTTTGAATTTTCCGCGGAGTCTACTGAGGTTCTGAGAGCAGCAAAACGTCATTGGATTCCTCTTTTATAAGTTCCCTTGTTTCCTTTTTTGTATCACCATCATCAAAAAAAAGAAAAGAACAGACACAATATTATTATATTACGAAAAGAACCTTTATTATTAAATTACAAAAACAAAAAAAAATAAAAGTTAATTTTAACGAAAAAGCAACAATCGTTTGTTTTTCTTTTTCTTTTTCACTTGTATTTTGTGTGCCAACCACAACCAATCAACCAACTACTACCACCACACCACAACAATCGTCGCATTACTACTTCATCATCATCTACCCGTGGTGACCACATCTTATCTTCTGTGTGTGCGTGTGGATCAACGTGTGATTTTCTCAACATCAATGGGGAAACATGGAACCAACGACTTTTTTTTTGCTTAATAAATAAATTATTTACAAAAAAATCCACAAAAATACCTTTTTGATATTAAAAAACCAAAAACCAAACAAAAATATGCTCCTGGTTATATTATACACACAGGTACCGATACCTGGGGTGCTGGATCAGTTTGGCATAGTCCAAATGCCACTGGGAGTTTATGGACACCATTAGATGGAGCAACTGAACGTGGTACGCCATCGAATTTAAAGTCATTTCTACCAGAAAACTTACTTGAATTAAATTAAATTAAAAATAAGTGATTTTAAGAGGACGAAGGAAGAAGAAAAGAATACAAGCCAAGAAATCTATGAAAATATTCCTAGTGTTTAGCTTATTATTGATAATAACAAAAGAAACTATCAAAATAATATGAATATATATATATGAAAGGACTATTGAGAGATTTTTCCTTTTTTAATAACGCTTAGGTTAGGTGTAGAGAAGGATTTTTGTGACGAAAATGACTTCTTTAGTCTCAAATTATTAAACAGGACTCTAAAAGTATATAATGTTAGTGAAATGGTAATAATAATAAAAAAAAGTATAAAAAAATATAAAAATGCAATTTTGATTATAAATTTAGGGAAATATTAACAGAAAAAATGAACTCTAGAACTTTAAGACAGAGAAAAGAACTTAGCAGCTCTATCAGCGAGCAACTGATAATTTTAATAAAAGTATTAAGAAAACGATTAAAATATTTCAAATATTTAACAAAAACAAAAAAAAAGAGAAAAAAGGAGAATTTGATGATTAAGAGAAAAAAACAAAAACCAAAATCCTTGACTTTTTCTTGTGTTCGTTATTCGGTTCGTCCGGCACTGCTCGCGACAAACTTTCCTTTCTTTGCTTTATAAAGGTAGTATTTAAGTTTTTGTTTTTGTTGATACAACAAAAGTATTCAGGTTATTATTATTATTATTATAATTGTTGTGCACTAAAGTGTTTATTTCCTTTTTTTTCTAAGTCCCTTTGATAAGAATTTAATTTTTTTTGTCTTGTTTACTATTAGAAATCGAATTTTAAAACCGATTCTTAATATTCTCTGAAGTGGTAGTAGTTTTTACTTAATTCAAATGCAAACAAATAATAATAGTAGAGGAGAAAGGAAACAAAAACAAAGTTTCCTTACAAGATATCATCATGATCCTATGAAATCTTATTTTTGTCTCATATTTTTACGAATTATATTTATAACACAATTGTAAACATGCCAATTTTAATATATATATATATATAATGGAATAATTTAAAAAAAAATTATATTTAGTAGAAGAGAAATAGTGATGAAAACAAAGACTATATTTCTGGTAATACTTTTGCCGTGTAATGTGACGCGATTAATAAGCGAAAGAATAGGAAGAGAAAAATGACAAATATTTAAAACTGCAATTTTTGTTAATAAAAGATAGGAAAAAAACAGATTTTAATTTAAAAGTAAATAAAAAGTGTAAAAAGAAGTAAGAGAAAAAAACATACCTGTTCATTGTTTTTATTTCCTCTTATTTGTGGTTTATTTTCTCAGTTTTCTTATTTTTCGTCCGTAACACAAACAGAGCATAGTAAGAGAGTAAGTGAAGTAATTAATTTTTAAGCACGTGATTAACTAATGCTGAAAGCCTCATACTTTTTATATATACATATAATATATATATATAAAAAAATATTTGAAGATTTTAGAATATAAATGATTTCCTCTTTTGTGGGTTGTGTGCATTATAAATAAGATGTTGATCTCTACTTAATTGTAGATTAAAGAGAATATGCTAAAAAAAACATTTCTATTTGAAAAAAATTGATACCTATTTGTTATACGATTTTGATTATTTTCCTCTTTTGTTTTTTTTTCGTTTTAATTATTTTCACCACACGGAAGAAAAGCGAGGCATCTATAATTTTAAGGAACATTTTCATCTAAGCTCGGTTGTAAGAATCGTTCGATGTGTAGTCAGTCTTATCGTCATATCCGTACCGAAAGGACCAATTCCCGAATTCTTTTTATTTGTTGTGTTGTGCAACAACAACAAAAGAAAGAAATTCAGTACTTTTTCCGTTCCATCGGATGGCACGATAGGGGTGCATGTGTGTTGTCGTTTACCGCAGAAAGTTAATAGAAAGGGCTTTGGATGGGGGTAAACAAAAAAACTCGTTTCGCTGATTGTCTTCTCCCTCCCGTTCTTTGGAAGTGATAATGTTCGATGATCAATTGAGTTTAGTGAGATATCGTTATTAATGGTATTTTATGTGTTTTGGTATCGAGAAAAGTTTGGAGGGTGTAATTCATAAATGTACTTCCGAGTAAGATTGCAGTTTGTTGGGTGCCTTATTAATGCGATTAAAGTGATTCACTATGTGAATGATACTTTTTTCATGTTTCTTTTTTTTCCCCCTAAAACTCCACTCCTGAGATATTTCAGTGGAGCAACATTCAGAGTTGTTCAAAAATTGTTAAAAACCTTTGGATTCTTCCTTTTCCTATTTAAAACAGAATGACAAAATGGAAAACTTGCTAAAATTGATTTCCAAAGATAAATTTGTTGCGGAAGGAGGGGGTGAGCGAGACACTCCAAAGAATCCATTAGCATATTTCATCCTACTGCCCTGTATATGAATTAGTTCGATAGCAATCGAATTGAATGTGCAAAGTTATAGGAACCAGTGAAGAATGAACTCGGGAACGCAAAGATTATAAGAATTAAAGCAAAAAGAACACTGCACTCTCTTGTCTACTGTTTTAATGAAGTTTATTCGAAAAAAAAATTACAGGCACAATCTATTTATAGATAAAGCCATAAGATTTTGGCGTGGGAGCTATAGGTAAGAATTAACCCATCAAAATCACTTGGTTAAACTACTTCGATTGGGAAAGATGGTTTGAGTACCTGTTTTCAAATTATTGACACTTTCATTGGTGCATGTTTGCGCATATTTGTTTTTGCATAGAATTCATTAAAGCAACTAAAGCAGGATATGCGCTTGCACAAAGTTTATAAATTCAAATGTGCAAAGCAAATGAGTGTAAGGTATATCAATTTTATTGTGTACGCGTATTTTAAATTACACAACTTTTCCTTACGAATTCCGAGCTTGAATGACATGATGGCACTGAGGTACTAACAATTGGACATCGCTATCTTCCATTATGGTCAATGGAGGGTTCTTGGGACTCCATCGCCTGAACTCTCCTCTACTCGTTGGATCCATCTTTAATAGCGGGACATTCTGAGCACTAAGCTTGGTAGTTAGTATAGCACTAGAAGAAAGGAGTCATTTCGATCCCTAGCCTCTTTGGTTTGTAGTATTTCCATCTCTATTTTAAGCAGTTCAGTAGTTCATATTTTCGTGTCGCTAGATTTTTACGAACTGATCCCCATAGTGCAATGTAAGACATATTAACGTCAAAACAAATCAAATGCAGTGGTTCATAGCTTTTTGAAGACATCTGTGATTTGGTATTATCTTTGATTGTTATATCTTGTCCGTCATATATTGTTTGCTGTATTTTGATTGTCGATTCAATAACAGTCAGCTTAAATATGCAAAAGCTGTATATGAGTGTCAATTTGATAGTACAATCAAATCGAATGTGTAAAGTTATAGGAACTCCTGAAAAATGAATATAAAAAGGCGAATTTTATTTAAACAAAGAGAATACAGTGCACATTCTTGTCGATTATTTTAATGAAGTTATTCCGAAAAATATCTAACCTTTCGCTATAGAAAGAGAAAGAACTATGTCTCATCCTCAAATCTTGTATTAAAATTTTAGAAACAATGGTTTGTAGAATTCTAAGATCGTTTTTTTTAGCTCTTGGACAGTCCACTGACTGACTAAAATTCGCAGGTGTGTTCCCCATTTCAATATTTCATAGGTTTTTGAAAAGCTCAGAATAACAATCATTTTCCGGTCATATGCAGACATCTTGGAATCATCTAAATTATATTATTGTCTTGTGTTTCACTCATGGATTTATCCGTATACATCTACACGGATCCTACTGGGGCCAGATTGTGTAATTCGATTCGACAGTATCGACGATTGAACTTATGATGAAATCAATGTAAAAATTCTATTTAGAATTTTGCATTTATATTCAATTTAGAATTCTACTATAATCCCATTAGTCAACTGCGTACAGCTTACGACGAATCACTTTTAGTATGTATTTTCTCGTTTTTAAGCAAAAATTGTGTGTGCGTTTTGTTATCTTAGCCAAAATTTGTATAGTAATTTCAGTAGCTGTGAGTGGTTCGAATTTATATTATTTAACAAGGGCTGCTCGAGCTTAAGGATCTAATGGATTTCCTTATCTGCGGTTGAAATGTTTTAACATCTTTTAATTATTTTAAAACTTTTGTTATATTTTCAAACTCCCAAATCTTTCTTTTACTCTTTAACGATATTCGAGCAATATTTCAATATTAGCTAAATCTCGAACAATAATCGGTTAGGAGTGAGGGGGTTTTTTATAGACGGCCTAACGTATTCTGTGTATTTTTTCTTATTTAACGTACTTGTGTATTTTGTTAAATAAATAACGATTTTGTTTGGTTGTTTGTTTTTAATAGAATCAATAAGTAAAAAAGACCAATGAACTTTAATAGTTTTCTGTTCGTACAGCAATCAAAATAGGCTTAAAAACTTTTTACTACTACTACTACTATATATATATATACAAGAGAAAAAAATACAGCACACATATAGATACAAGTGTAAATATAGAGAATTTATTACCTAAAACAAGGATCCTGGAAGCATTTAACAGTAGTTGCTTCTTGTGTTCTTCAACATTGTTCGGTTATAGTCCAATTTCTCTTAGACTTTAAGATAAATCTTTTATTACCAATGGGTGCAACGAATTCGTTTTTTATTGTGTTGTACAAACATACACATTTATTTTTATTACTCCTTTTTAGTATGAAAAAATTAAACAACGGGAAAATTGCAATTTTCTATAAGAGAGGCGATTCGATTGATTTTTGTGCACTCCGCGATGTATTTTGATTCAATTGTTGGTGCTCGTATCTTTTATTTTGTGAAATGTGCTAAACTATGATAGTCAGACATTTCGATTCTCGATAGATATCATAATTTAGTGTTAGGTTCCCCGAGGTCTTGTAGACAATCTCTTTTTACATCCCAGAGGCGCACATCTCTCGAATCTCTGCAGTAGTTTAACTACGATGTGGGAATTGCAATTTTTTTCTTTTCAAGAGCATAGATTAAACCTTTCAAAAAATAAAATGGAAATACAAGACTTATGAACTATGATTACCTATCCATTGAGATTTATGCAGTTATGTGCAACATATCCTTAATTAATCCCATCCATTCCCGTTTCCTGGATCATCCAGATTTTTAATATAAATACAATAAGTAAATAAGATACAATTCCGTCATAAAAGGCAATTTGAAACTCTGTTTTTAAACTGTGGAGCAGTAGGAGCACAAAACTTTTGCGTTGTACACATTTTCTGGGACGTAATTTAAGTCTCTTTGCGGGAGTGGAACGTAAAGCTAGTAAAAAAAAAATGGAGAATAAACAAATGAAATAAAGTAGCCATAGGTCATAAGGAGAAAACAAGAAAAAAAACAACCCAATGGTGCGTAACGTGTAGTTGTAACTAGAAGTGTAATTTTTAATGGAAAATAATAAAAGATAAGCAAACACACCTAGCGAAATAAGAAAAAGAACATATTTTGGATGAAAATTGCTGTTGTAAGGTATATCTATATATATATATATATTATATATGAATGAATAGTGAATAATAACAAGAAGATATTTATACTATGGAAATATATAAAAATTATTTTTAGTAGTTTTATTTTTATGTCTGACCTAAGTTAGGAATACTTACAATTGACTTAGTGAAAGGTGAAAGAACAACAACAAACAAAAAACGGATAAATTGTCAGAATTAATAGACACACACATACAACAACACACAGAATTAGGGCAACAACCAACCAAGCAGGAGTAACAGTGGTATAGGCTATAAGGACGAAAAAAAACAAAATAAGTCTATATATATATATATACTAAAAATTTTTAAATATTTATAGCATTTAGAAGGACAAAATTAAAATAATCTTAAGTAAAAAAAAAACACAAAAATTTATAAATGAAACAATGACATTTTGTGCCAAGCTTCCTTTTTTGCTATAAGTGAAATGAAAAAAAAAACTGGTGGAAAGTATTCGCAGCATCCTAAAAAAGATAAAGAGGAAGGGAAAAGTAGAAAAAAAGATAAGAATTTATAATTGTCATGAAGTTTTTTTTTCGGTTGTTTCTTTTTTGTTTTTGAGTCGAAATTTGTAATATTAAGGTTTAAAAAACGATAATGAACTGTGGTCATCACGCCAATTTGGGTGCTTTTCGATTTCTTACTTTTCAAACCAAGAAATTAAAATAAAAATATAATGGAATAGAAGGCATTTCCAGTTGACAGTATTCCCATCGATAGTAATTGTTCCTTGTTTTTATTTCAGTACAAATCACACTAGTTTGTAGGCTTAATCTTACCTTGCTTTGGAAATCTACTGCTCTTACCCATTAAATCCTCCTTAGAGTAGTGAATGGAGGGAATAATGTCAGAGTGCATATCTCTCGATCTATTGCTTATTAAGAGGATAGGGTAGCTACCCTAGGTTAGATTTTTTTTATTTATGTATTATCCAAGGACCTTTTTTTAGGGGGAAAGTACTAAAAAGAAACTCGTCAATTTCCATTGTACCAAACTTAAAATATTTTCCGATTATTTTCCTGGCTGGATTGAATTTTTGAGCGAAAATCGGTCGATACTGCTCAATTCTTAGGTTTTCAGGTTAGTTTTTAGTTACTTTATTTCAGAGTTTGAAAGCAACGGCAAATAGCAGCGAGTACAGCAAAGAAAAGGGTGCTATACTTGCTGTGCTATCTGAAAAGCTAGATTCGGATTTGAGGCAATTATTAGAGCTTTAAGAGACAGCTGCCGAGCTGACTGCACTGTTGAACTTTAATTGCTATCTCGCAAAGTGCTGCCGAAAATATGGTGTACTTTTGCCATTGCTTCAGCATGCTATTGAAAGCTCTGCAAGTACTGCCGAATGCTACTTTGTATCTCAGTTCCTTAAGACAAGAGAAACGATAAAGAAAATCGATCATTACAAAAGAATTTTCTCCTTCTTAAGGAAATGAAATATAAGACGGCATTCGGCAGTATATGCAGAGTTTTCAATAGCATGCTAGGGCAATAGCAAAAACACAATAGATTTTCAGCAAGCACTTCATGAGATAGCAATTAAAGCTCAACAACGCAGTCAGCTCAGCAGTTCAGGCTCTTAAGGAGGCAATTTACCCAAATTTGAAAAATGTTTATTATGCACAAAAAATGTGGAGTTATATGAAGAAATTACTTAACATTTTTTTTTCTAACCTTCCTCCCTTTTGTGGTGGGGGAAATTTCACGGGAAACACTCTAGTTTTAAAGCTATAAAAGATATCTAACTAATAATTTTTTTATTTTGAAGCCTTCATATAAGTTTACAAACTGTAGCATGTGCCGCAAAACAAGAAAATCTTAGCTTTTAGGAAAATACAAAGAACTGAAGACACTTTATACTGCACAAACTGTGCTAGTTTTTATTATAATATTCCATTAAAAACATTTTTTTTACCTTACTACAAGTTCTTAGAATTGTCCAGCACCATATATAAGTCCTCCTTATATTATACAACTACTGCGACAGTTCCAAACTCAGGTAAAATTTTTAGGACGGAGCGCTGTCCCATTAGCACAAAACATGAGGGAAAAAATAAAAAAACAAACATTTTTGAATTTTTTGGGTAAATTGCCCCCTTAAAGCTGCAGCAATTGCAGCAAATCCGAAAATAGCTTTTCAAACAGCACACCAAGCATAGCACTAGCATATGCAAGTTTACTGGTGCTTTCAAACCCTTTTTTTTGTTTTCTTTCTCACAGAGTGATTATTTTTTAAATCAAACAATACTGGAATTTTATCTGAGAATAAAATGCACACACGCATAAAGTTAAGACCAAAATATATACAGGGCATCCTATGAAAGATATCTCGTATTTTCGAAAGAAAAATTGTGTAATTTTATATCAGTGGAATATTTTGACAAATGTTCTTTTTTTTTATCCTTACTTGGGATGCAATCACACCAATAACTACATATTTTGCGGGGTAATAGTAGCAGAGGAGATATTCTCAACTAGACTAGAGGATTTTAAGAATTGACTAGTTCTTTATTTGTCATGACACTAAAACTACTAAGTACAGGGTGAACTTGAAGACATCAATGCTGATAGAAGTCCGTCAAAAATAAAATTCTCTCTTTGGGTACTTTTAGTTGACAAGGAAAAGCTAGTTTGTTTGATAGCTTGGTGGGGAGACCATTTGACCTGCAATTAAAAGGTTACTGGTATGGTTCCATCTCCATTGTTGTTGTCGCATTACCTTAAAACCATTTAAAATAAATAATTCAAAACTTCATTTCACTGCTCTAAGTGAAATCAGATTGGATCGAGCTCAAATATTCACCGGAGCGGACTCAAGCAGTGGTAGCACACTGAGTCTCATCAGATATAAATTGGGTTGGATTAGATTAGAAGAGTGGCAGTCACTTAGAAATCATAGACCAAATAAATACGGGGAAGAATGCCTGCCAATGAGACAATGTCGTGTCGTGATGGCATGTTGTTACGTACGTTTGTGGACCTATTCCTAAGCAACGAAGCCGCTCTTCTAGTATCTACATTACGTGGTATATCTGATCGTTATCTCGCAGTGAACCAGTCTTTCGGGACACGTTTTCTTTTGTTGTAGAATTGAATGAACCGCGCCCATCAACAACGTACGTTCTTTCAAGCCTGGGCCGCCTAAATTTGTCATAATTTCACCTAGTGCTGAGACGCTTTTTGGTGCCTCATTTGTCATTTGGTTTATCTGCTCGACGAATCTCAACATGGTTCGATCATCCGTCCGAGATACTTTATTGCAGGTTTGGGCTGAATAATCTCAAATGGGTCGATCGTGCAGGCAGGATAGTCGAGATTCTCTTTTTAGTTAGGTCCGCGATCTCAGTCTTGTTGAGGCCCTGGTGGCAGCCTATGCATCGTCATCTAACTGCTTATGGTCCGCATTATCTAGTTTAGTTTGAGGTATGCCCAATCCATGTAGCAAAGAGTACTACCACATCGTCTGGGACTTTGATCAGGCACATCTCCCCCGGCATTTCTTTCGCAACGAACTATCAAAAGCTGCTTTCTAGACGTTTGGCACCAAAATCGATTCTTGAGCGACCTCCGACATGATCACTTTTTTTCGCTGTCCTTTTTCTGGTTTCATATAAAAGGAAGCAAGCGGTAATTTAATCGCCCATATCCCATAAGAGGTAACCCGCGGCACATGGAATGATCCATGATCGGTTCTTCCTCGTGGATAAACCCGCCCCAAAATCATATTGCTTCGTTGAGGGATTTCCGGCATTCTGAATGGCTCAATCATTTTACCCGCGGTATCTAGCAAACACAATGGGCGGTAGGTTAAGCGGTGCTCGAAGATCGCCTTTACATTTTGCTGATCAGTACCTCCCAGCAGAAGCAGAGAATCCCCATTTTTTGTTAGGTATGCGGTGTGTACATGCGCAGCAAAAGGTCTGGGCATTTACGATAAACTACCCTGTTCAACACCACGCTCCGGATCCCATCTAGATCTAGTGCTTTCCTTTCTTTCATTAATAGGGCGGCTCTCTCCCTCCAGTTCGTATGCAGTGAAGAATTCGTTCGCATTGGGTGGGATTGTGGCGGCCTCTTCCACGCATGTGGCTTTTACAGCTCTTGAGTTTTTGGATCAAAATTTATATACCCGTGGCCTATTGTTGCTATCTTCTTCGAAGTGCCCCTGGCAATTGTTTCGAAATTTCATCAGTAGGACGCGAAAATAAAAAATTTGACTTATTCCGCTTAAATCCATTCCAACAGCGTCTTGGAAAGGTTCATTCGAATAAGTTTTTGATCCAAAGTGAGCACAAACGCGGCATCCAACACGCAGTCAGATTTCTTGTGCACAATTCTCCACGCAATACGTAGATTGGATATGTCCACAGACTCCTCCTATCCCTCTAATATTGATTCAATGGTTATTCAGTACTATTTGATGAATTTTCTCGACGTTATCAATGGTGGGTCACAATTATTAGCCATCCGAACGCTCATATTCAACCAAAATCTGGTGTGGCGCTCTGTCTTTAAACTCATTACGCATTGATTGTGCGGAGTAGTTCGCTCACTTACAACCCTTAAACAATGCCCGATTAATGGTTTTTTGGTCTTTCAGAGAGAACATTTTCAAAATATCCTTTCTCTAGAATATTTAGAAATATAAAAACGGGTCCAGCACAAACCTGACGTTGTTAGGTGTAAGGATAAGGACACGATGCCATTATCTTTCGTAGGACATCCGTGGATGTGTATATATCCTTATGTATGTGTGTATATGATGACTTGAAAACGCAATGTGTCTTCAGCGGCATGAGTGATCGGCTAATTTTTTGATCCCTAAGTGCCATTAAGATAAATATTATAAGAAGTGAATTAAAAATAATACAATTGGTACCAAAAATAATTTTTTAATGAGAAAAATTTAGAAAAAATTGAAAAAAATAGTCAAGATGAAGAAGAAGCATGAATAATAAACTAAGAAAAAATAAATAGCTAATAAAGGGAATGTGAAGGAAGAACAGTAATTATTTGACGTGTCTGTCATAGAAAGGAACATTTGGTTAAACCGCAAAAAAGAAAAAGAAAGGGAGAGAGTATGTGTGAGAGAGAGCGAGAGAATGGCAGAATAAAGTACGTAAGAAAGATAGAGATGAAAAATTTAATCACCAAGTAGAGACTTTAGTTTGGCTGTGTCTCAATAAAATGTAAACTACAACTAACACTCGTGTTTAAAGTAATTAATAATTAAAAAAAAACGTTTATATTGTAATATTTAGCATATACGGGCTGGTACTTAAACACACACACACACACGCATACACGTAACTTACTTTAACACTCCTTCAGGGAGGTAATTTCTATTACAATAAAAATTCTAAGAATATATGTGACTGTAAATTCAGGTCTCTTACACCTAATAACATTCGATTGTAAGCTGAAGAAGAATTAATGAAATTAATTAAGCAACCGTATGATATTTCTATAGATATCCTCCTCTTTAATGGTAAATAAATCCGTCTTTTAACAAAAGCAACAACAACAAAAAAAAACATCTTTAAAGTAGTTTAGAAGGAAAAAATGTGTTGACAAATTGAATGCAAATAAATGAATAAAATGCCCTTTTCCACAGCATTTAATCATTAATAATAATTTAGGGGTAGCGTTACATCTCATATCAAAGATGTTTTAAGCAAATACAACACAACACAGTAACAAAACAAAGTTTTGTAGCAGAAAAATAAAAAAATAAAAAATCCAAAAAATGAAACAAATAGGAAGTGACTATTTTCGATGTTTACGATTCTAAGATGTCTCAATTTCCCAAATGATTATTATTATACACAAATTCACATCCATAAAAATATATACACACGTAAATATTGTGTAAAAGTGTAAGCTAAACAAAGAGTAAAACAAAAAAAAAGCATTTAAGAAATCGTTAGCTAGCTACTAAGGAAACAATCTAACTTTTAAGTGTAAACCATTTCTTTACAACAATAACAAATAAAAAAGTGGAAAAACCGCTGTTCAATGTGTAATTTACCTTAAAAATGAAGAAGATGGTGGGGAGAAAAACATTTAAATTAATTCTAAACAAATAAACTGTTAATAAAACGATAGTTAAGCGTGTATTTTTCAATAATTATAGCATTAAGAAACAAAAAAAAACCAACAAAATTTAAGAGAATTACAAAAAAAAACTGTGTATTTCGAGTAACTTTATGGTGTTCATTAATACTTATCTCATAAGGAATAATAAAAAACAACAACAATTGTGTTTACGCGCACTCTATACTGAACCTCCTAACAACATAGAGAATCTCGTGAAGCATGCGCAAAAATAACAATAAAAGCAAAAAAAGAAAAAAAACAAAAAAAAAACAACACTTAAAACAAGTTTATAGATGTAAAATGGTGAAAAAAAGGAAAATCCTTCTTCTTTGTTTTTATTATATTCTTTTTACTATGCTTTCTTACACAAACGAAACAAAAAGAGAAATCCTTTTTTTTAGAAAAATAAAAAAGAATTTAAAAAAATATAAAAAAAATAAGCGGCCGGAGAAAGAACTTAAGCAAAATCGAAAAGGAAAAAATAGCAAAACAGAAAAACCCTATGAAATTTGCTTAAAAATGTATAAAACAAGTAATAAAATAAAATGAAATTAAAATAATTGGAAAATTTCTATTATTTCTCTATACCCAACCGACTAGATGTCCGCCAGATTTCTCATCGTTGTCGATTTGATTTTTGTAAATATCACAAGTCCTGTAGAGGACTTACCACACTCAGGTCTCCGTTTGATCAATAAAATTTCTCGATTTGTGCCTGGCTGGAAGAGAAAAAAGTGTTTGGTGTGTGCATTTTTTCCCTATCGAGCAATTTCATTATCTATGGTAATATAAATTTCGAGAAAAGAAACGCATATTATTTATTATTATTTAACTCGTTCATTTAGGGTCCAAAAAAGAAACTTTCCAAAAAGGAAAAGGCTCGTTTCGAAGCGGAACAGGCAGAACTTTTACGAATTGAACAAGAAAAGGAAAAGTAAGTGTAGCCATCTCTCGGTTTTATTAGGGAGGTGTATTTTTTTGTGCAACAGCCAACTTCTAATTTTTTCTTTGATCTGATAAAGTCCAGGATACGTTGCCACCTTTCGCCCGCTTCATAGAGTTCATCAATGAACTAATGTCCCAGGTATATTTGTTTTCCTGCCTGACACAAGAAATGGGTCACCGCTTTCACCTTTCCTCCGCGACCCCTATGCTACAGTTAACATCACTAGAGCAGCTGATTTTGTATTGATGTGCTTTCAAGGAGCTGTGTCCTGTGAGTATGGAGACCAGCATTCATAAAAATTACTATAATTAGTTGTAGAAGTTTAGATGTGGCATTAAGTTGCCCCCATAATTCCCTAGTCTCACAATTGACGATATTGACTGTTGAGGGATGACGCTGTTTGACGTACAAGGTTTCTAAATAAACACTACATCTAATGTGGCCTTTTTAAAGATGAATTGCAGATTGGCAGTAACCGCCCTCCTACGGTGGAAGTTGATTTGTATGACCCTCATCGAGCCTCCGAAATGCTCATCTTCCGTTGTCTCCACTATACTCCGACTAGCATACTTTCGCCGTGCCTGGCTGACTCCAGGAACTCAATTTTCTCCTCTGAGTCTTTTTTCGACAGAAGCTTATATCCGGCTAGGTCTAAATTGACCGAACCTGGGGATTGCGGTCCTGAAAGACCCATCCTCCTCAGGTTGATACGCTCCAGCGTGTTTTCCGTCAGATCTGAGTCTGACGGTGCTCCATCCCAAGTGAACTTCCCGGTCCGTAACGCTGGGCTTGATGAAAGTGTCATGAACGATCTCCAGCGTAAGTAGGATCATACCGTGCTCTTCTCTTGCGGTGGAACACAACTGCGTTTGGAGCTCATTCTGCTTTTCCAAACAGGCGAGTATGCATTTATTTGAGAGCGACCAGCATCAGGGGTTGCATCCAAGACGTGAAAAGTGGCCTATCTTACCCCCAAGTACATCTAGGTCCACGATTACCACTTGTATATAGATATCCGGAGCCATTTTGGCGATCTCGGCTTCTGCTTCCTTCCTTTGAGTTCCCTCTTCAGCCGATGTGATCAATTTGAGCTTATGACCCAATAGATCAACAGGACCGGACCGTCAAGTGCCTTGCCCTGGTCAGCCGCTTGGAGCCACCCGCTATCGGTTGGTTCCCAGGTGCCGTGGATCCCACTATCAGGTCCATCGTGGCAGTGATGTTATCAAACTCCTTTAGAGATACCCAGAATACTGTTTTCTTTTCTGCTTGTAAGTTTTCCCACTTGCTCTGGCGGGCACTGGGTTGCTAGTATCAGATTGGGTGGTAGCCTGCGCTCTCCGTTGTCTTGCCTTCAGATATGCACGCTGCCGGCTGCCGCAGTTTCCACATACATTTGGGTAGATATTTCTGCCCGACTGCTGTCCTTTATTTATTTTTCAAATTTGTGGATTTTCTAAGCTTTCCTTTCCTCACAACAGACCCTTCCGGCATGGCCGTGCCTTTACTGGTATAGCAGCGCTCGTGGTGCAATCCACGAAGGGAAATTCGGCCCTGCTAGAGCAAGAGAGGCCTATGTCTTGAGTTTTGGCTTATATCTCTTGGGAATCCTGGTAGTTTTTGCGCGCAATATTAAACTGTGTTTGCATTCCATGTAATCTGTTTCTAAATTGTATTATATTTTTTCAATTAGGCAACGGAAATTAGAAGAGGAACGGGAACGGAAACAAAAGGAACGTGAAGAGGCGGAAAAACGACAACAACGAGAGATCTCTGAAAATAAAGTGAGAAGGCAGCAGTTGAAAGAGAGTATTGCCTACTTTAATGAAATTGCTAAAGTGATTGGTGCCATTAAAGAGGAGGATAAAATTCGTGCTAAGGTTTGTTTCAGCCTTCAGATTTTCTTAGCTTTGTATCGAAATATTGTGCGGTAGTGTCTGCCCTGGCATGAAAACGTATTCGTCTCGTTTCTCGTGCCAATGCTATCGAATTATGTTTAAAATTTTCGGAATTTTCAATGATTTTCCATACTCGACTGGACAGTGATTAATCGAATTCGATTGCATGACCCTGAAATATTTCAGCGTATTTTTCTTTAGTTTGATTTTATTTTGTCAACTTTTTCTCACTTTGTATACCGCAAACTTGACCCAACACCTCCTATCTACAGTGGGAGCACTATATGCGTTGTGATGGCCTACCAGATGTTCAAATACCTGCTGAATTGAGAAAATACATCCACATGTGGAAGACAAGTATAATGCAACAAGCTAAGGACGAACGAAACTGGTTACTTGAAACCAATGAGAGGACCCTACTGACCCATGATCATAATATTCCCAATTTATCCCGGGAATTTCTAAGGAAAAAACAGGGAGATTTCGGTGATATTTATTCACAACGTATTCGAGAAGTATTGGGGGTTGGTATAATCGTTCAATACAGCTTTTCTCTACTCTAAACCATTGTTGATCCTGTGTTGTAGATTCTAAATGAATTGGACGATTGCCTGAGCGAGAAACTACCTACAGAAACGTTACTGGATTTAAGAGGTCTCAAATCGGAAATACGTGTATTTCTCAGGGAATATATCGATGATTTCACCTACAAGATTATGTCACACGTCGAAAGGGACATGGAGTATATATATATATACCTTCCTTACCATGTGCTATCTGTTCGCCATGTTGCATTTTATTTTTCGTTCGCAGATCTACGAAACCAGGCGTCTCCCATCACACATACCAGTCAGCTGTGTTTAAATCTGAAATTTGGGCTATCCTGGGCGATGCATTGGCGTAAATATCACAAAGATGTTTCCGTTTTTGAGTTGTTTTTTTTGTTGGATAGTACATATATCTTTCAAATATTCGAGAATCGCTCGAGTCTTTAGGATTGTTAGAATATCGTTCGAGTGTTTTGAAGGATTCGAATATTGCACGAGTCTTTTGAACGACGTAAGACAGCTTCCTAGGATTAAAAACGTTACTTGTCCGGTCACGAAAAGGTATAAAGTCAATGCAAACTTTGCGGCTTTTTTTATTAGATGTAGGTTCTTGGAAATTATCCACTTTTTTGTTCAGATATTTAATTCCCAGGTTTTTCGAGTGAACTTTCACCAAGACTCGATCGATACTTGCAATATTTTCAAAATTCGAAAACGTGTGGCTTAGTTATCTTTTTTTTCACATTAAAAAATTTTGTGGCAGGCAACAAAAGGACCGATTTCGAAGTGAGGCTCGGAATACTGACATCGAATTTACCCTCTTAAATCTGCAGCTATCTCTACCACCCTCAATTAAAGTAGCGAATACAGCGTTACGGGGCATGTGGCTAAACTATGACCATTTCAGTGACTACTGCAACAGCTATAAAATGCCCAAAATGAAGCTGACCCATCTGAGTAAGAAATGATTCCAATTAAAAGCTGGTGCTACAATAATTGCTGTCTCCCTTACCTCCATGTTGTTCTGGTTAAGATTTACTTCAACAAGCGAAAAAAGAATGGAAGAAGCGTAAAGAAATCCTCAAATCAACCTTAGAGGAAACGATCCAAGAGGTTCCGCCAGAAGAGTATGACGAGGAAAAGCCTAAACCGCGTGTTGTTGACGTCGACAAGACCTACGCGGAGTATGAAGATGGATTGAATAGGGCACGTCGTAAGGCCATAGGTCCAGATGCTCTAGGTCTTTCAGAGTTTGATATAAATTTACGAAAATACCGCATCATAAGTGGAGTCTACGTAATCGATCTTGTGGAGTATCCCCAGCAGGATAGACGACTTAGTGCCGCTTCTTTTATCAGGACAAGTACGTGATGCTCACTTGGGACTTGATTAAATTCTTCTTTTATGGATTTTCTTATAGTTGAGTCCCCCAACAAACTCATCAAGCGGTCCTTCTATCACCCGTATCGGCCACCTCCACCACCTCCGCCTGGTGTTCGAAGACTTCCCGAGGAAATCGAAGCTGAGATGAAGATGATCGAGAGTAATTTGGAGAAGCTAAGTTTAGTCACCTTGCAGTAAAAACAGTGCGAGTATCTGAATATCTTCTCTTTAGTCTGATTCGTTTTATGAGCAGATTACCGGATACTGTTCTGTGGTTTGAACCTCCAATCGTTTGCCGCTGGGAGACTCCTGAAGAGATTGGCGAATCCGAAAAGAATGAACAGGCGCCAGAGAAGCAGCAACATTTGGCCGTTGAGAAGCAACCGCATGATCCGAATTCCTCTCGTGCAGAAGACGAATTGCCGATCAAGGAAGTGGTCGATTTCGATTTGTGCCATATCCCCAATAATATAGACCTTTTCGGATTGATGGCAGACTTCATAGTGCCCAGGCTACCGGACAGCTACTGCATTCGCATTGAGGTCAAGCAGGCCGAAAAGAAAAAGACAGTTTTCCACTACCTCTCCCGAGATTTTACTATCGTGAATGGAGTTCGAAAGAGGACTAAAAGATCTCGTCCGAAAGCCCTTCCTATCATTGAAAACCTAATACAAACTGGGTCGCCACGTCCCTTCAACCCAGCAATCGCTTTCACTAAAATCTTGAGAATCAAACACGCTCCCACCATTAGAAGAAGGAGTTCTTGTTTTGATCCAGTCGAGGTGCAGGACGTAGCCTCTGGAGGAGTTCGAAGCTCTTACATGTTCTCTGAGCTGATCGAGGTAGGGACCGCTGCGAACTAAGTTCAAGGGTCACTTTTGAATTTCTATTCGAGCAGGATCTAGACGAAATCTATGAGATTAACACTGCCCTTCTGGATCGTAAAATGGAGGAAATCAGATCTAGGCTGTCTTCACCATCGCCCATTTCGATGGAAGATGTTTCGCGGAAGTTTTCTGGGGTGATTATTATAAGAGAGTCCGAAATTACTGACAAAGACGAAGGCACGGAGGAGGAGCAAGAGGAGAGTACTTCAGAGTACGATGATGGCAGTGAATATGACGGTGGATACGAAGACGAAAAGGGGTAAGTGAACAAATTTCCTGCTAAATGTTTACCGTATCTTCGCAACACCTACAGGACAGGAAGCCACGAATTTGGTCACTGGAGCACTAGAGATGTCCATGACGCAAAGTTTAATGAGGATAAATTTTCCATTCAATTCAGAACGGGTCGTCTTGGTTAGTTTCCTCCTGTTTGTCTGCCTTGTTAGCCCACTCAGACCTGATCGATTTTTCCCTTTTAGGTCTTTTCGGGTTCGCGGCCAATCGGTACAGCAACATGCCCTACCAGACGTGGGAAATAAAACCAGACCTTAAGAAGTAATTCTTGGCACTTTAACGTGGTCTTTGGAACTCTTTTAATTGGAGTTGCTCCTTGCAGTCCGGGCGCTATCTTGTACAGCTTAACGGCGGCCGTTATCAGCCTTGAGATGACCATCACCAAGGAGGGATATTGTGTTAATAACTTCCAAGGTGGTTCTACGGAGACACTGAACCAGCTAATCGGAAAGACTGTTAGTATGGAGCACCTCAAGGCTATCTTACAGAGTTCGGCTGTGGACATTTTCCCCGAGGAGGACACTTTCTGTTACACGGAGGGATCCTGCGAGAAGAACTATGTGATGGAGATGCATTTGTACAATTGCATGTCCACGTTGGCTCTCTCACACAATTTCTCGTGGTCCAGGTGGAACCTATTGTCGGGGAGTCGTACTGCTGTTCTACTCATGAGGGAGTTTGTTGAAGGGAAAAAAATTGTTCGTTTATCTCACGCATATACCCCCCCCCCTGCCCGCCTATAACGGTTTATATTTTTACAGCCCGATCACTCGACACTGCTTGTGACTCCGTTGAAAACTTCTGTCGTCGACTGCACTGACGTTTCCACCAGTTTCAGTACAGTGGGTGTTGCCGGGATGGAATTCTATGCGGACCTCCATCAGCTGGCCTTGGTCCACACTCATCCCACCAATCAGGAGAAGCGCAAAAGTATGAATCCGGTGCTGCGAGAGAATGTCGCAAAGATTTTAATGTCCACTCGTCCTCTTAGTTTTTGTTGAAAAAATAAACTCGTTCGAGTATCGAAATTTATCTTATTTATTGAACTATTATAAATCTTACGAAAGTACCGTTATTTTAATGGAAGAAGATTTTCGAGCTGGTCAACTTGTAGTAGAGCAAACTAAACTCAGCTTGATAGGCATCGATACGCTTCTCTGTCAGGGCAAGGGTCTGTTCCAGTTTGGCATCACCCCGACTGCTGTTAGTGGCTTCTTCTTTTTGCCGGGTGACCTTTCTACGCTCTTCATCGAACCGTTGTCTAACGGACTGGAACCAGTGGAGCGATTTGAAGTCGGGCAGCTGGTCTAGCAGTTTGAGTATGTAAGAAAGGCCCATAACGAACCCATCATCCATAAAGAGAGCGCCTTGCTTGTTCTTCTTGCAGATCTTGTCCTTTGCGTTGAGCATGTACTCGACGTAGTTTATGGTTAGGGGAGGGATGATGAGGTAGAAATTGCGGAGGTGAACATTTTGCGAATCTCGGAAAAATGGGCTAAACGCATCGACCAGCATCTGAAATGATTCAACTCTTGATAGCTAATCATCCCGCCATGTCTACATGTACCGTTACCTGGAAGTATTCCAAATCTTCGGAAAACCCCTTGGACAAATTCTTGATGGTGGTTTCCAGATTTTCAGCGGTTTTTATATTAGTTTCAGGTAACCCATCCTCTTTAGAGTGGTGGGAAAAAGCCAAACTCTGGTCAAATTTTGGTAAGTAGCTGCTTGCACTGTAATTTGCGTGAATGCTGCCCGAACGAATGAGACGAATGTAGCCCATCGCATTTCCTTGAGGAAAAGAAACTAACAGACGGGCACAAGTGAAAAATTGCTTTACCTACCAATGTGAGTAATCAGCTGACGGAACAAGTCCAGGTAACTCTGTCCATCGGGGGAGAGACCCAACTTTCGGATACCTTTGTTGAAGCTATCTGCCCTCTCGTAGCTATACATTTGATTCAAACGTTCCTTGTTGTCCCGGAAGTTCTTGAGATCCTTCATGAGACGTGACTTAATCTGCTCGTCGAACAGGAACTGCGAGAATGTGTAGAACTTCTTCCGAAGGAATTGGTACGTGAAATTGATCTGTGGAGGAAAGCTTACTTAATCCTTTTCGAGACCCGAATTGCTCTATTACCGTAGTGTTAATGATCCCCATTCCATGGGTCCTTAATGAGTTCGCCACGTGCCTGATGCCGATCGTGTTCAAGTGCTTATTCCCACTGGACTGCTCTATGAAAATCTGATTGTTCATGTTGTAGAGATACTTGGACACGAAGATGTGGATGTTACGCATAATCTCCAGAACATCAATGCCCTGTTCCAAGGTTTGAGTCGGCAGATGATCTTCGACCGTGTCTAAGTTGAGTTTCTCTCGTGCGAAGTGCCGCATCTCAGCGTAGGTCTTCCAGTCGTGCAGTGAAATTGTGGTTAAATTATAGAACATGTTGTTCAAGTAGTTCTCGATATCGTCTGGAAGTAGAAATGAAACGGGGCAAATTAACATTACAGTGGTTACCTACTTTTTAGCACAACATGGTTTCCATTGATAAAAATCGGACTGCTGTTGATTAAATCGCGATAATCGCTCAACGATTTCTCCAAGGAGTCCATCTTTTCTTGATGGATATTTGAGTGAACTTCAATTCGGAGGAACGTTTCTATCTGTCCACATAACCTTTCGACAAGCTGCCCCTTGAGCTGATTGCAGTTGGACTGCTTTAAGGCGTCCAGAAGCCTTAGTTCCCCCAAATTAAGAGTTTCGATTAATTTGCGGCAATCGTCCATCGATTTGATCATGTACTGCAAGAGAAAAGGATGCTAGAGAATCAAAACCAGATGCACGTTGATCCTAGGGTCCTACCTTTAAGGCACTGACATCCGACTGTTTCTCCACCAGCTGCCTTAAGTAAATAGGCAATATCGACTGGTGCCAGTATATAAAAGATGTGTCGCAAAGCAGTTCTAAGTTTTCCTGCAGGTTGCTAAGAACCTCCAATCGACTGAGGATTTTTGTTAGCTTTTGGTGGTATTCAGCCGACAGACTACGATGTTGGTTGGTCACGCTGATGGCAAGGCTTGCAACCAAAAGACGTGATCTGGTGGCCGGGCCATAAAGACATTTTTCTGCAATCTGTAGGGCAGCCAAAATGTCCAGATTCCGATCACTGTAAGACTCTGTGGAGAGTTTCTTCTGTTCCAGAAAAAGGTAGAGTTAATCTGGTGGGAACAAGACACACTTAGATACTCACCTTTGTGGCTGCCACAATGAACAGAGCTTTGTACTGTAAATATTGTGCTACGCACTGAATCGTTTTTGAAATATTTTCACTATTGTTCTCAAAGACCATCTGTATAATTTTCAGGTATTCGATTAGCTTGCAGATGGCCATTAGAGTGCTTTTGGTCATTGGAGTCCGCAGGGTCACGTGTAGATTAGTTATGGATTTAATCATGTGGCTCAGTTGTCCAGCGAACTGAACTCCCTGCAGGAATAAGGTACAAAATTGCTTAAACTGCTCTAGTTTAAGGTCGTAAGTGCCGCTCTGCAGGAGGGTCTTTATGTGCATGAACCAGAGTGATATCTGAGAGGAGAAATTATACCAAAAAAATTTACGGGTATTCCTGAAATACCTGGATACAGTAGCTCTTAACGTCTTTCTGCAAATTTTGTACTTTAGTTTGTAGCTGGACCTGTCGCAATCGAGTGGCGTCTTGCAGCAGCCTTTCATAGTTCTTGGTTAGAGTTTCCGCGTACTTCTTCAGAAATGGCTCGGGAAACCAAACAATGTTTCCAACCAGTGTAATTCCGACGTGCTTTAAAAGGGAAGGGTATGAAAATTTAGGTATTAATAAATCGCCCAATGCGTCATACTTTCAAGTCATACTCGATCAAGTGTTTAAAACTCTTCTGATCAATGTGTCCGAAAAAATTGTGGTAGAGCACGCACACCACGTTCATCTGAACGATGAGCTCGGTCTCTGAGAATTCAGATAGATCAGGACTGAACTTCTCTATCACAGACAGGTTCTTCTTTATGTGCTCTTGAAAGTGGCCAGAAAGTGCCCCTAGAGCTTTCGAACTGAGCTGCTCTTTTAGTTTAAATGTGCTGTCCAGAAAAATCTATGAATCTACGGAATTATTACAAGTGGCTTTCAAAGGATGGAGGTACCTGAAACAAATTCCCAGAGAATGTAATTTCCAAATCGTTTAAGATATTTATGAGCCCGTTGATTTCTACAGCAGAGAAAGACTGGAACTTGTCTAAATTCCTACTAATGGAGCTGATGGTCTTTTTATACGAGGACCAGAATTTCAAGAGGTTTGAATTAAAAAGGATCTCCTCAAAGATTATCAGCTGTGTACCAACATTGGCTAGACTGTTAAAAACTGGCTGAAAGCCATTGCGCTCTGATTAGAATGCGGCCCAATCGGATAAAAAGCAACAATCACCTGAAATTCAACATCCAAATGAACATCCAATGCTTGTCGGTCTTGGTTAAAGAGGGCACCAAGTTGATGGAGGATTGCGCTGGCAATAATCACACATCGTTGAACCAGGAATTGTACATTACATAGGAACTCCAGAGAGTTACTGATTTTAACGTAACATTCTTCACTTTTTGCAAGCTCCTCATAGCTGTAAAGATCCTCGTCCAGGTACAGAAGTTTCTGTTGGTATTCGCGAGCAGTTAATCGAATTTGACTGGCCTCCTCGCATAGGTGAGCAAATGTAAGAATTATCTTATTCAAAATTTTATTGTCCGAATCGACTAGCTGAAAAATCGTAATATTCTCTCTGTTCGATGAGTAATTGATCTTGACAGGGCAATCTGTCCTCCTTGACATGCGACTTATGCCCTCGTCCCAGTAGAATTCTTGAAATTCATTATTTTCCGCTAGTAATAAATTCTTTAGTGTTACATCATGTGATTCTAGGAAATTGCCGAAACATTTTAACTGACGTTCTCCGGAAATTACTGAAAAAATAATATATCAGTATATTCATGTCTATAAACTATTTTCCAATGAACTAAAAAAAATACTTCCAAACTGCACGGAACTTACTTTGAGTCTCCTTGTCCATAGTGGCTGTGGAAAGGTGCTTCAAAAGTGAATTAAAGTGAAAAAAACATTTTTATCCGGCACGTAAACTGAAGAATATGCACTCTCGTTCGATGTTTGCTCAGCAGGACTGACACTATGATATGATACCCGATTCCACTAGGTTCTGAAGAATTTCTTGGAATTGTTATTTGGAGTAATAATCGAATAAGTCTCCACTGGCTGGACTATGAGGGACTTGTTGCCCCTTCAATAAACACAAATAAGTTTATTAGTTGGGTTGTTGGACATTCTAAATAACAGACTGTGTACCTGTTCCATGTATTCCTATATCAGATACGACAATAGGTCTGTTTAATGAGGCAAACTGGATTTTTCCAGAAGGGTTGTTTATACTTTGGTCCGGCCAGGTGGCGTCTTTGGTGCCAAGGAACTTTGCTTGTATTGTTCCTTGTAAAGAAGAAGAAGGTATTAGTTGGACACTTGACAGCTCTTTTTACAACAATTTCCTGTTTTAGTTTTGTAAAAGTCTCATAGAAATAAAGTATTTTATCTCTATGAAAAGTCTTTGGGACATAAGAGATATGTCGTAATGAATTTTTACGGGGTGATTTAAATCCAAACGTCATATGAGAGCGGAGAAATGGAAATGGTAAACGACATCTAGCAAATTTTGAATATAATGTGGCCTGCGTTAATTTCGTATTATATTCCCAGAAAAATCCATTTCTAGAGGGTAAATACGGTCGAAGTGGTGCATGTAACCATCAGGAGAAATGTAAGGACGACAGGAATGACCTTGACGAGGAAAACATCAGTGTCGACAGTATGACAGCATCTTACAGTGAAATTTCATTTCACGCAAATTACCTCTTAAACACAAAGGAAGAGAATGAAGGAATGGACAGTACTGACCCTCTTCAGAGTGTAGACAACAGCGAGGAAACCTCTGATGGTAAAATAAATGCGTCAACAACGTCAAGAGACAGGATAAAGGGACCACAAAGACCCGCCTCACTTGTGTGTGATAAATGTAAGTTACGTCTGCACTATCCATGGAATTTATGGACAATGTTAATGGTTTTCTAGCATTTCCCTATAATTTGGAGGGCACAGTTAGTAAAGATGGTGATATGACATATTTTGTTGCCGAGAACTTGGAGTATAAAATAAAACTTTCCAGCCCAGTGACAAAGAAAGGTAACTGACTCCAGTGTACCATATCGTAATGATCTCTCAGGGAACATTTGTTTTTTGTTCAATAGATTCAAGTCAGCCTGGATCATCACGTAACAGTACTCCCTCAACTTCGGGATTAATACCACGGCAATTTTTGCTTCCGCAGCAGCCACCTCAGATTGATTCGAATGTCCTGAATGATATCGAAATAGAGGCTCAGTACCTAGCAGCGTCAGTGGATAATCTAACTGAGAATTTATGTAACCTGTTACATTCTGTAAGATTTCTGAGATATAGGTGGGTATTAGTTCATTTGATAAGTGTTGTTCCCACAGATATCGTCGATAACTGCTGATAATGTAGAGATACACAAAAATGCGGTGAATAAACTTACGGACAGCATGGATGCTAACATCAAGAGTATGTACACAATTATGGCCAAAACGGAGGAGATATCTAAATCGATGAAACCAACAGAGCAATTGGCCGGTCGAATGTAATTAATTATACAGAGGAGGTTCTTGGCATTTACGTATCTAATCATCTTTCGTTCTTTCCAGACGGGAGATAAAACGATTGGTGGATATGCTTGAGGGTACTTTGTAAATTTGGGGATGTGCCTCGTTTTGTTTGTTGCTATTTGCATCATTTATTCATTTGCTTTCTCATGTATTACAGCCTTGGTCGTTGTGATTTCCTTATCGTTTCTCATAATTCCATTGAATGATGAATAAATAAAACTGTGATAAGCTCAAGGTGCCCATTGATATTTTTCATTTACCTCGTTTTCGACAAGTCAATTCCAATGATGCTAATCTTTTTCTTTTTAGTCTTCTTTTCAACGTTCTTTAAAATTTTGGTTAGTCGGGGGTCTTGGCGTACAGGTTCTGTGCCTGCAGGCAACTCAGCTGATTGTAGAAGCACCTAAAAATATGCAATTGTGAGTTTTTTCTTATACTTGAGAATTCAGAGGCGTCGAGCTGCGGGTTTAATTTTCCGATACTTCTGGAAGTTGTTTTTTTTCGATTGGCGCTCAGTGGAAAGATTTTTTGTCTATTAAACCTAGTGTCAAATAATTACTAATCTGTTTATGGAGTACTGTAGCTGATTCTTAATCTGAAATTGGAACACTCAGTCATTATCACTTAAATACGTAACCAATGATACATGTTTGAATAATCCAGGCAGTTGTGACCCAGTTGATATTTGTGAGGTGCCAGGTTTCACTGCCTTTCCGCTTCAGAAATGCTTCACTTTCACGTATCCAAATTCGTTTGCGTCCGTTTCTTAGTTCTTATTTATATATACAGAATGTAAGCTATGATCTGTAGTTTTTGACTTCGAAGTGTGACGTCACTGCGTACAGAGTTGGAAGAACGATTGGTTCAGTGGACTGGGTAAAATAGTACGCCCTCAACTAAATTTCTTGAAAAATGGCTGTAGCTCTGATATTACAATTATACCTTGTATTCTGTAGACCTAGAGTTAACCTCTCGATACATAGAACACAAGGTATGGTAAGTCCAAGTACTAGTTCCGCCATTTTTGTTTTTGTGACGTCACTGCGGCAAAGTTTTCCATCAATGTTAAGGAATTTTTGGTTATATTGCTAAAAAATGCTAGAATATGCTTAGGGGAACATTATTGCAAAGATATAAATGAGAAAGATACTTGACTACTTATTTAATTCCTAAATTACGCAAAATATCCATACAACTTCGCCGAGGTGACGTCATCGGCCAGATGTCATTTTTCTCTTCACTATGCCTTTTGTGTTGCGTATACCGCGGGTTAACTTAAGCCGTCAATTTTTACACTCTAAAGCGAACCGGGATTTGTCCATTTTGTTTCTATGACTGTGTCCGTTAGTTATTATTTCCATGGGCTTACCATTCGGAATTTGTGCGCAGACGTTACTCTATTTCACGGATCATGTCCCAACTAAGTACAGTAAAGGCGAAAATTACACGAAAATATAGAGAAAAAGAAGAGAGAAGAACTTATAAGAAGTGATAAATGGCATGCATCAACCAAAGAATATAAGATTCCAAAGAAACTATGCCGCCTGCGATAGGAGTCACACCTTATCCGCCATCGACGACCATTTGTTCACCTAATTAACACTCCTTTTCCAGGAAGACCCTATCAGAGTGGCAGGCAGGCACTTTACTTAGACGAAAGGACATTTTGTATCTCATGTTTAAATTGCTTTTGGTCGCTGCCCTTTCTAAAACGCCTACTGAGATAAGATATTCTGGTTGCATGGGCAGCAGATGCTGGATAGATTAAAATGGTTTTGTGTTTCCTTCTCCTCCTCCTCCTCCTCCTCCAGTCTCACCTTTCTTCATTCGAAGAGTGCAGAACGGCAGGATCAGGATGCACAATTGATTGAGGGCACATGTCGGCAACTTCTGACGCAAACTGTAATTAAACCAATTCCCCATTTCGGGTCGGTTCTGGGAGGAGACTAAAAAAAGGCTTCTTTGTTTAGATGAGAACTAAATGATGATAAATTTGTTTTGATGACTTGCACCAAGAAATCTTTTTTGTCCTGAAGTGCATTTACACGGTGTAGAAGCCCATGAGCCGTATAGACCGCTAACGTCTTCAAGTTGGTTGGTAGAGTGGTAAAGGTGGAATGAACAATTGAACATTGTTTGTTGCCACGTGGAACGAATCTTACCACCATGCTCAGGTGCCAATTACCACAATTCGCTACACTTGAAAAATCCTGGACAAATATTTCTCTCCCACAATCTGACACAGCGTACAAAAGCAACTTGCATGCTAATTTGCACAAATTAATGTTGTGCTGAGACCTTACATGTCGTCTCAATTCAGAGGAAAGGTTTCGGAACAGCTCTGTAATCCCATGCATCATAAAATCTCTCGTCTTAAGTACTCAAAGTCTATAAAACATTCAAATATCGTTGACCGAAGCGTTTAATGATGGAATTGGTGGTTATTTCGTACTGCCAATATCCAGATTCTCTGGTTTCCGAGGGTCCAGCTCCAGAGCCAATGAATCGGGTACTTGTTGAGTAAGAGCCCCATTCATAAGAGCTGGGGTCCGGTCACGCATCTCCACTCAACCGCAAACAAAGACAGGATGCATTTAAAAGATTGAGCTTCATTTCTTCCGCTGGTGCCGCTGGTGCGCTGTTCAGTGACGAGATTGGGCTTAATTAAAAGAAGTGGTCTGAGTCTGCGAGCGTATTTACAACCCCTTGAAATACGGAATTGCAATTAAAAGCTGATATTGATCGGGCACTGGATATGTTCCCTTCAGATTTCCAGGTACTTCACTAAATATTTCCGGACTAGATGAGGTTTGCTCTAATTTCGCTGACGAGGAACGTGCGCATAACAAAGTGTACTGAAGCAGTGGTAATTGTCCTTTCATTCCGCTGACGATGATTGTGTCCTCAGCACGTCGACACTTGTTATGTCTGCGTCCCAGTGTAATATTTCCCTAACTGTATGAAGATTGTTTCCTTTCGTTCACAACGGAATTATGTTGTGCGCACGGTAATCCGATCTTCGTCTGCTGGTAAACTACTGTGCAATTCTCCGTACTAGTGGTCTCCAGAGCCCTCATATCTTCTATAGTCCCTCCCCCGGTTATTGGGTTTCATTCATCATAAAGAGCGGGCCATTGACCATGCGGTTCAGATGTAATCAGCGTTCAGAAGCGTTGCCAAAACAATTTCTCGTAATTATCCGATCGTGATGGTATAGAATGTCACGGATTTGGTTTATTGTTATTGCGAGAAATCTGTGTTTGTTTATCTAATCTAAAGGCATATGGGATGCACAGGAGGAATTCAATGAAACCGTTAGCAATCCGCGAAACATTGTAACTGGATAACTACTTCTACACCAATAAATCGTTCCATAACACTGGGCGTAAATAAATTCAGAGCTATTAAAACCGCTTAGATAACTGGATAGACTGGAGCTAAATCGATTTCAATTAACTGATGTCTAATCCTTAATAGAATGGTTGACTCGCGATATTCTCATAAGTAAAGAGCGCCCATCATAAATACAACTTTGTGATTAATCCGTGTGTAGGAATATAGTGGCCGTTTAGAGTCTCATGGTGCCGTAAGAGATCGGTAATTTGGTTGGCAATTCTAAAGGACCTGGAACACGTAGGCGAATTGAATACCTCAACAATGAGACAAACAGGTAAATTTGCTTCTTCCTGCGCAACGAAAACAACCTGATCGCTCCTCATTTTGCCTATACATTTGTCGTTCCAATTAAGTGATGAGAGCATGTGCTGCTCGATCAAATAACAGGCAACCACTACCCATTCACCCTGCATTCCCTATATTCCCTGCACAAATGTTTTACCTGCTATCTCTTCCCCTGTCTGGCTTTAACTCACAACACAAGATAGAATATTTTTTTTTCCTTTAGATCTCAGATTTCGACATTTTTTCTTGTTGCTTTGGTCGAGATCGCTTAGGCAGAGCAGAGATCTTTCAGTTTTGGACAAAGCCCATTTACCCATCCACCCATGTAACCATACCACAGCCGATATTAAAATGCTAGTCTTTTGCACGTACACAACCTCCCCCTGCAACGTGCTCTCCAACTTGTTTTGATATCTTCCTTCTTCACCAGATCTTAATGAATTCCTAAACTCCTGGAACTGGCTCATGCGAGCCGTTCTGTGTTGTCTTGAGCTTGAGATAGAATCCCCCAAAGATGAGAGAAGTTCGTTTGGATCGCGACCGTGGAAATGAAAATGAAAATGTTAGCCAAGATTGAGACACCATTAAATACCACTCACCCGCTGGTATACCTGATCACCAGATCACCAGAATCTTTAAGTAAGTGGTCGTTGTTGTGTCGTCGTCACCGTCGTCGTTGTCTTCGTCGTCGTCATCATCATCATCGTGATCATCAGCAGCACCAGCAGCAGCAGCAGCAACAGCCAACAGCCAACAGCCAACAACAACAACAACATCAGCGGCAATAAAAGAATGCTGTTGTCGTGTTCATATGGATTAAGGTATCCGTATGCAGGCGAATACGTGAGTACGACTGTTTAAGACGTTGTAGAAAATCCTGTTTTTCAAAAGGTTCGGCGAAATTCTTTGGGAGGACGAGAGACTACACATCAGACTGGTCACACAGTGAAACAAGCCAACGATCCAAGCAGCAAGCAGCATACAAGAAAAACACTTTATTGTGGACCACTTTTCGGGAACTGGACGCACACAGCCGTGCGTGCCGATCAAACAAAAAGGCTAAGCCAAGAACAGAGTTGTTAACGAAGAAAATGATGATGACTTACTTTATGTTCGGCTTGACCAGTTAATTCTATAGTGTCAGTCCATTTATGGAAGAAAATTGAGCCGGGCCTGGCTTGGGAAATTGCCTCGAAAGAAGAAATTTCGGTGGATGGAGTAATTTTGGATGATGGTTGCTTTTTTTCTTGTTTTGTCCGTGAATGGGACTGGATTTTCTGGAGATGAATAAACTTTTAGACGGAATTCTTTCGTGGAAAGGGTCCAGGTAAGGGATTTCTGGTGATTTAGAAGTTTGATTAGAGGTCTAGAAGCCTTGGGTTGTGATTAGCACTTCTTAAGATCAATAGAGTAGTTTTTATGAGGGTTAGATCAATTTTTGAAGATTACGACACCATTCCTGGAGGTGAAAAACCTCTTGAATGATGCCCCCAAGCAATTGCTTACGCGCTTATTTACACATTTGTCAAATAAACACTATAAAATCCATAAAAATATCAGGGACTGGCGCCACTTTGCTTAGATTTCTTAAACCAAGTGACTTAAGACTATCTCAAGAGACAAACGATCCACTGAAACGGTGTGGATCAGTGGGGTAGAGATCGGTACAGCCGTGTGTTAATTCACCACAGTTCCAAAGATCCAGAAACATTTAAAAATAACTTCATCCATCCAGAAAGTGTTGATCGCTCTTAAAGCAAAAATTAATTACGACACACGACAAAGCAAAATTTACGCGATCGTCTTGATCACAGTGTGCATGGTAGCGCGCGCTTCTGCAGAGCGCATAATCATGACCATCAGCACCACGATCAGCATCTAGACCAAGCCTAGTCTATCTCAGAACATCTTTAGCTAAAAATTGTGTGAATTATTCCATCGTGTTATGCAGATATAGATGCTTAATGTGTTTGTGCGCTCGCGCGCATCTTTATGAACGCTTAGTCAGCGTCAAGCAATTTAATAAAGTAACGCATGCGCCACGAGTATAAAAGTGTGCGGATAAAGCAATCTGGACGACACCGACCCGACATGGGTAAATAGTCAAGAATAGTTTGCTTTAAGCGAGTGAGATTGTGGACGCCTGGACTCTGGACAACACTCGACTCTCTCTCTTTATGGCCATAACAATTAACTCGAAGCGCCTTTTGTTAAGTGCATAAAACACGTTCGTTTTATTAATAACAGCATCAGTTTTAGTACACGAACGAACGTATGGGGCATTCTTGAGCAAAGAGGAGGCAACAAAGGATCACTGAACTTTTTTTTTCATGGCGTTTTACTCGCTTTTTTGCACTTTTTATGTTGTGGCGTG
>QYTT01081856.1:33066-44468 GCA_006980735.1 Dasypogon diadema
CAATTTGGACGATTCACTTTTAATATAAACAATACTATAGTACCATACCACGCAGGTATGCTTAGAAGGCACTTGATCGCTAGGCTCAAAAAGCTGTTACGCCTGGAACATTTGACAATGTGCCCTGAAGCATTCAATTGCATTTGAAAGCCTATTTCGGCCGTGAAAAATGGAATTCTCTGTATTAGACGTACTGAGTTGGTTTCACAGTGTGGTTGGTTTGCAGGCTAGCCACTAATGATTCTAGATGATAGTATTGGTGTTAAGTCTTTGTATTACAGAGTTCGTCAAACTGAAGTACTGGTTACGGCAGAGTTGGGAAATTTCATGTTTTCTAACTTTTCATTGGTTAATATTTTAGTTTCAATGTTTTGAAACCATTATTATACGGCAATTATCGACTTTGGAGGTGACACCTTAAAAAAGTTTGACCTTGATATATGTTGTCAAAGGCGTCTTCCTGAGTAATTTTGTATATGTATTTGTGACGCGGAAATTCAATTCAATTCAATTTATTTCAAAAAAGAAATTGTACTCAAGACTACATCTTCTCTTGTACAAAACATATGGACAAGCAGTGAAAGAGTTGCGAGGATAACCAATAGTTCAAACAAAGGCGAAACTTCAAGTCTAAGACTAAGCTAAAATTAAGTCTGACAACCACTATATATCTAAGCATAAACTATCATACTATTCATGTGTTGTCTGTGCAAATGCGTCACCCCAAGCGTCGCCAACAATCTAAACAATACAAGAAAGTAATCTTTTCTTGAGGATCACAACAAGGCGGACAAGATTCCATCTTCTGAGAAACCTTTGGTGGGCGTTGTGTTGGCTTTTTAAATTCCGTGGTTAGCTGTTATCCTCCGGTTAGACTGGATTATATCTCTGGACTCTGTATGCTCCTCTTGACGGTCACTTTTTCCATAGCTTATGGAAGGGAGTACTGTCAAAAACCCCCTCAACACCTAGAAAGGCGCAATGTTGCTCTTTTTATTTTGGCCACTAAATGATGTAGAGCTGTTATAGTGGCCTAGGAATTCCCATCCAGAGAAATTCCTTTGAAATTAAGCTCCAGAAAATTATCTTATTTACAATTACCCAGCACCCATTACTAAAGGCTTTACAATACCGATTAAAAATATAAAATACATTTTCGTAAAAAATAATTAGGAAGGAATTTGTGTTTTTATGTGCATCTGAGACAAACAAACAAAAGCTTGCTGCGTTTGAATTTGAATGTACATTTCGAACTCTGTTACTCTGTTGCTTCACAAGGTACATACTTAAACCCAAAATCATCATTTCAGATTAATTTCCAAGATTGAATTACACTCCAAACTGGAGATTGCTCCCCATTGACATTTTAAACTGAATTACCCAGCTTGCCTCATGTGACTAATTCTGAGATATTATCGAAATAAAAGGTTCTTAGTAGAACCAGGGGAAATATGTATCCCATCTACCTGCTTCTAAACGTAATAACTTCAATATCAATAATGCGGAAATGTACTAACCATGAATATATAGTCTTTTCTATAGAAAAGAAGGGATTGGCACTGTGCAAAATTCTATACACCTTCCAGCAAAATCCTTCCCTCGCATGTTTATTTCACCAGTATGTGTTGATGCAATATAACCTGGAAATGTATTGTATTTAATAGTAATGTTCTCAATATTTCCCTGGAGGAAATTTGTACAGGCTGTGACAGTATTATATGCTGCCAAAATATGTTGTGTATTCCGCATGCTAAGGAGTTCCGGAGACGCATTCATTTTCTCACATAAAACGATTCCTTATTCAGGTAGGTATACATGGCATAAGACTTAAGGGCATGGAAATAAACTGCTGTAACAGATCAAGAGTGGATGTCGAACAAAATTTTTGTGGCAGTCCCTATAACAAGTCGATTTCATTGAGCTTGAGGGGCTTAGGAAATTGTTACTGATGGTCTGTTTTCGACAATCTGTTAAAACTGTTAAAAATATATATGACATGGTACGTTTTCTATTTAGTAATAACTCAGTATAAACCCGAAAATAATTCCCTTATGAAGTAAAGTTAAATAACTCACAAGGGAAGGTTTCCAACCCGCAAATGTGAATTTCGATCAAATTTGTCACATATAAAAAAAACTGCTTTCAAATTGTGATAATACTGCCCCCTTGGGGAGATTCCCCCTCTTAAGGATCGAAAAATTTAAATTTCTATGGAATTTGAATTTTAATATTTCACGTTCTAATAAAATTATTCTTAAAATTCCAGTTGTATTTAATAGCTTATGGTTCGTGAAGAGAAATAGGATTATTGTCACTAGAAATCCTTAACGACGACTATATAAAAATAGTGGTTAAGTTACAATGCAGGAGGGGTATGAAACTAATTTGAAGATTTTAGCAACCAAATTTGGAATGAAAAAAGCACCGTAGATATATTCTAATTCATTGGAATATTCAGGAGATTATACGTTTTCAAATGGGGCTACTATTTTCTTATATTGCATCCTTATGTAATTTCTTTATTAGATTTACCAACAAAACCGCGCTATTGTATTACGCCATTTACTTACTGCCTGTGCTTATTTTCTTTATAACTATTTCTTAACGTTATGCATTATTTATAACTAAATTATAAAGTTCCGTGAATATTATTCGACACACAAGAGCTCAAATAATTTTCTTTAAATTACGAAAACATTCTAAACGAATTCCGCTTTAAAGCACATAATTCAGTATTACTCACTTAGAGACTTATTCAAACTTTTCCATTTTTAACAAATATTCTTTTGGAGGTGATGGCGTGATAGGCTAAGGTGTACAAGTGAGAAAAAGTTACTAGAAAAAGTTACTTACTATTTATATCATTTTGAGATTGTGTTTTGTGTATTTCTAGACCACAATAATTTTACATATGTTAGGTACCCATTTCTGCACTTAAATCATTCTTTTTTTTCAAATACGTCACTTGGACCGCTTGGCCTCACCACCTCAAGTAAGCTAACAAAATTGCGAAAAAATATATCCATAAGCTCATAAAATCTACCAATGACACGTGGCACCTACAGAAAGATAATTCCTCAAATATTTTTCATAATTCCGAAAAAGACATCTTTCATACGCCTATGAGTTTCAACAATACTGACAATCTCAGTAATTTATCCTCAAATCTTTCAGATATTATTTACTGACTTGTTTACACAATCGATTTGTCCACATTGCTTTTTCCGGACCGTCGTTTTGTAGGTATAAGAAAAAAACGACATCTTCCTCCTCGTAAATAGAAAATCATATTCTTCTGTGGATATTACTTTTTAATTTTTTTATATGCTACCCAAACATTGAACAGTTCATGTAATAAAAGTCCCCAAGATGTTCCGTCCTTCAAATGAAGTCATCCCACAAGGATCTGGAAATGAAGCCACAAAGAAAATTTGTTCAGCAGTGAATTTAAAAGAAATCTTATCTGATTTTGAAATTCCCTTTGTTTAATCTGCCAGTGTTTCATTACATTTTTTATAATATATTTGTTTAATTCTAGACACGAGAATAATAAGGAATATGTCAGGTTATTAGCCAAAACCTGTACCCCGAACAAGAACAATTCAAGAAAAACTACAACACATATAAATAACAAAGATAAATGAAATTTAATGAAATTAAACAAAACATTTTAACTTTCACAAAAAAATACCCACCTTAGGTCATCAAAAATAACATTCTCTCGTAATGGCAAAGACTGCGAGTATCGATCTATGCAATTTTTATCTCGAATATTAAAGATAAGAGGAAGTCCAAAACTCGAAAGCAACATATTTATGAAAAAGGGATGAATTTGGGTTTGATTTAAAATGGACAACATTTTTCCGTTTTGGCAAAAAAGAAGAGGCTTGAGCTCCTAAAGGAAAAAACCATAACTTCACTTGGAAATCAGAACTCGGAGTTGGAAATCACTAAGATCGTTTGTTTTTTTTTTGAAATCGTTGAAATTTACGTGTAAATTGTGGATTATGAACAGAAAAGAATCTAATTGAAGTATTCTTGTGTGGAAATTAACAGACTTTTTTTTCGTGTCAATTTACATATTTTTTTCCTACCTTTTATTATCTGCCACAATGCTACGCATTTTATACTTGTTTTAAAAAATAAATTCATTGCTTTTCGAGCCCTAAACAGACAAAGATATCTACATTGCTAATTACCTCTATTTATCCAGTAATCACTTGTACTTAAGCACTCAAAAGAATATCGTGAAACATCAGCTTTTGCTTATAGAATGGAGTAATTTAAGTTCGAAGCTCAACATGTTCAATATTTGAGGAAAAAGCTTCGTTTTTAAATATTCAATGTCATACGCATAACTTTCAAGTTTGCAGTTAAATTTTTCATTTTTGATTTTCAGCATCATGAAAATTGCGAAAGTTTTCTATTTACTTCCTGCTGATCACTTTACATCACTACCCAAATTTAATGATTTAACACCCTTAATGAATTACCAAACCAACACCAATCATATTAATTACGTATACGTCGTCTGAAATTTAGTTCAAAAGTTCCTGAAAAACGAAGCAAATCTTACAATAGAATCTGATAGATAAAGTTGGAAGCAAGTACTCTAGTGAAGGGCAAGAGTAAATTGAGAGATAAAATTATTCTCCTTTATGGTAATTATTATGAAATAGATACTTTCACATTATTATTGAATACCCCTATTAAAATTAAATAAGGTGATAGTTCTAAAATGTGACAAATTTTTGAAATACATTTTGTTGGGCAATCCACTTGGGATGGGATGGTCGACGCGATGAGCAGAGGCGCTACCCTGATGTTGTTCGTCACCCTCGACGTCAGAAATACATTCAACACTGTCAAGTGGAGCAACTTGTTGGAGGCACATTGAGGATGGCGTATAGGATTCCAGAATATCATTTAGGATCGGCGCGAAGGGTCTGAAATATGAAATCCTGCCTATGATATTAATTATCCTCCCCCGGAGGAAGAACAACTGACCCCTATTGCATGAAACCATTGGTATAATACTAATAAACTAGTAGTTATTAGCACTTGAAAATATAAAATTGAGTAATAGTGTTGTGCTTCATAAACTTTCTTTTTCGACAACTATTATTTATTACTTTAGAACACTGATAATTACTGCTGCCACGAGTAACCGCGATATGATTCGGGAGAAAATCTCCGCAGCCATTAGCTCTCGTGAATCTCTACTGCTTCCCCTTTTTCTCAAAATTACGTGATTGTGTCGCTCATGGTCCATATCACATCTTAAGGGCGATCCTGGGGACAACTTCTTGAGGCTCTCCAGATAAGTTTAGCCAATGCTTCCTGGTGTAGAAAAGCACTGTCTGTGCATCAGTGTCTATAGGTGGCTTAGAGCTCACCGACCTGGTTATGGGAGCTAAGTGTTTCTAGATGCGCGCACTCCAACAAGGGTTTTACTACAGGAACACTTTTATCTCTCAGCTGTGAACTGGCTTGCTTCCGGCATATGGGCAGGGGGTTATGGGGGAACTTCTCCCTTCCCCTTAGTCGTCTAACGTACCACCAGACTGGTCCTGGGATCTGATCCTCACGGTCCAGACCTGGAGCAGCCTCACTGCAAAGTTCCAAATCGATTGGAATTTAATGGGATATACGCAGTACTTCCAGGTGCCTCTCAGATTCAACCTCGATCTGAGCGACGAGTCAATCAACAGTGCACGAGGTTTCGACGCAGGCTTGAGTAACTTAGTCGTTTTTGGTGATGCCCACACATCTCTGGAAACTTCTTGGTCCCAGCAGACGCTCCAATTCTGCGGAAATGTGTTTGGCCATGTATACGTATGATAAACTCTCTCCTGCTTTGATACCTCATTTGGAGGATAAACAACACGGTCCATATGGGCTGCATTTGTCGAATTATACCCGATGGGGTTTGCTGGACTGGCCAGGTGGCGCGCACATTTCGGGTTTGAGTCGGGAGCGATAGGTAGTGAAACTGCTAGAGTCTTCTACATTTACTCAGACGCTGGGGTAGCATTTAGACTGCTGAATCATAGTCTAGTGCACCCGAATTAGCATTCGCCATCGATCGATGGGTTCAGAGAACCTGCACGGTCTGTACCAACGAGTCAACCCTGGTTCACAGGTTCTTCGCTTTCGCGGCCTTTCAGAATCTCATGGAGTTTGTTAGTCAATTGCGCCGGCTGATCAGCTCGTCATTCGGCACAGACGGATTAACGTGACGCATAGGTCCGAGTAGTTGTGGTGGAGTGAATCGTCTACTTAGCTTCGCCTTGTACTTGGTTAAGTTAACGATTCACTTCTATTACATGAAAGCGGGGCAAGGAAATCGGAAGCGACCTAACCTCATGGACCACCGGACTGTAGTCAAAAGGCCACATTGCAGACGAGCATACGCATCAAATATCTGTTGACGGAACCAAGGGCTTTTAACGCTATCTGGGCCTCGTTAGGGGACTGTACGTGATGAGACGCTCATGTTCGGTTGGGAAGTCGAAGATGAGCGCCCAAGTGTGTGTGGTTGAGCGCAGCTAGAACCACCCGCTTCACGGAGCGCGGTAGCCTCCAGCGTCCTAGTTTGATTTTTTATAGGAACCTATGATCTTTATGTGTTTGTGCAGTTTTGAATATCTATAATAATATATGGGCCTACCTATCCAGCTAGGCCCATATATTATTATAACAATATAATATACATTATGTTGTAGAACCCAATAGAGCCTCAAGAACCAAAATAAATAAAGAAGAAAAAAACATTATTATTAACTAAAATTAAATTAATATTTTGTTATTGTTGGACTAAACTAAACTAAACTAAAATTAAATTAATATTTTGTTATTGTTGGAAGTAACCGCACTCTTGCACTAACTTTATTTTTGTAGTGGTCCACCTTTTAATTATGCCATTACCTTTTCATTAATTTTAATTATGTAATTAACATTTAAAGGAAAAGATATCTTGTAAACTGCATCCTTAAATAATAGGAATATTGAAAAATTTCTTTTTTTAATTAATTTTTCTGTAATGCGCTCTTACCGCTCTTAACTTCTTTCGGAGCACATCTTTTGTCGCATTAATGAGTCAAAGGTCTACAAGTTGCTTAGTAATACACAAATCAGTTGAGAAATCAAGATATTTTCCTTCATTTTCATCGGATTCCCACAGTAGTCGAATCTCTTTGTTTAAAAAAAATTGCAATATAATTTCAAGTCGATAACATGGTTAACATATTCTGAAGGTTTTAACAAAATCTAGCAATTTTTATATCATCTAAAGAGTGTTTTTTTCAAATGTAAATAAAGTTATCCTAGAAGATTTATAAAAAGCTCTGTTGTACTATAATTTTCTTTAGAATCCCCAAATTTGCTTAATTAACTTTCCCAATAAACGAGGTTTTTCCACTAAGCCCAATTTGAAAATTTCGAACCACGTGACGATGCGAACACTGATAACGTTTCATATTCTGCAGTATAAATAAAAAATCACGGTTTATATGAATAAGTTTACACATTTATTTCACTGCTGGCGACAACTCTTAGGGCAGGTTAGTGACTTTCTGATCCCTCTTTCATTTTATTCTCAGTGAAACATTGTCCCACGTTTACTGATTGTGATCTCAAATGCTGTATTCTATATTTCACTACATTTGTTTAGTATTATATCCCGAAGAAGGACCAACTTTTAATACTGCTGTTAAACTTTATAATACTTCCATATCTCGCTCTGTGACTTTCAAAAATATCTTTTCTTAACAGACTAAGAACATAATTTTATCTCCAACATCCCTCAACTTTAAAAAGGTTCTCGGAACTAAGGGAAGACTCATGCAAATTAAAAGTATTAATTCCAATTACAGTGAATAAAAGGTTTATTAAAATAAAGGGTATCTATAAATCTACCCTTTTTCACAAAGAAAAGCCTTTTTCCAAAATTATCAAAAATACCTTGCAAATTAACTTTTTATGGTAAATATTTTACTTGGGACATCCATTAAAAAATTATTATATAGCATTTCTTTATTTCCCACCGCTAACCAAGAAATTCCCTTAATCGGAATGTTACAAGTGGCGATGGAGATTACTGCAGTTGTAAAAATATTGGATTGAGATTTAATCCAGAACGGTCTGTGTTAACAACCGTAAGGAATATTTTATAGCCACTTTAATGAAAATCGATCTGCAAACTAATTGAGAAAATGCAGTTTATTCAGTTCCTCTGGATGCACCCTGTAATATTATGTCCCCTTAGGGAAATTATCTTGTTCTGCTCTCTACTTTTTCATTTTAAAATCAAAATATCTGAGGAAAAGATACACTTCTTATTTACGGTATGAAGGCACAGTAACGAGAAAATTTAATTTCAAGAGAAAACTTTTTAATTGCGCTTGTTGGGACTTTTAGGAATTTAGGATATTATTCTTTTAAGTAAAAAAAAAAGTATTTAAAACTGTTTAAAAGAGTACTAAAACCCGAAGTAAGCTACTACAACTACTACGCATCTAGATAGAAGATTTTGTTCAACTCCGGATATTGTAATTAAACAGTAATATTAATAAATAATTAATAAATGTTCTCGAAAATAATGTGAGTAATGTGAGTTTTCTCCTTCCTATTTTGATCACCTTCGCCTTTTATTTTGATCCGTGGTCATGTTGCTGATCATATTTTGGCTGAGATCTTGCTATAATATATTTAAGTTTCCTAAGATCAAATGTGGCTGCATAACTGCCGGATTATGTTAAGGATGTGAATATTCCTTTTATGCAATGACCAGAGCCTAATCCCATAGAACATTTTTAGAAAAAACTGAAAACACTGGTAGCACTCGTGAAACAAGAAGAATATGAAGAAAAGGACATTCTTCTACAATATTTACAAGACAAAAGTCTGTACATGAAGTGGAAAAGGAATAGAACGCCTGAGAATCGTCAATTATTTGTTCGAAAATGTAACTTGGTTAACTCTGCCAAAAAGTATAAATATGATACTCTGTTAAAAGCTTCTAATCCAAAAATCCTGTGGTCTCGGTCGGATTTCATCGGACTGGTGAATTTTGTTAATAGTAGGTTTATCAAAGACGTATCTGATTTCAGACCAGGTTATTGAGAGGTTAATCGACAACCAGATAATTTATTTCTGAACAAGTATAAATTACTTTTATCAAGCCGGCAGCCGGAGGGTACAGTCGCTTAACAGCACTACTTAAACTGCCTTAGGATATTTGAAATAACGCTGACGTTAATAGAGCTACTGTTCTTGTCTTGTTAGACTTTTTCAAGGCATTTGGCACCGTAGATCACGAAATATTGCTATCTGAATAAGAGTCATGATTTGGTTTTTCACATCCCACTACATGCAATAGATCGCAGCGCGTACAGGTTGTCTCTGACATTTCAAAACTTATTTAGTTAAAATTCGGTGTCCCACAGGGTTCTATTCTTGCTATAATCTTTTTTGAATTATATATATTATGACTTGGAAGCTGTGAGTTTAAAGTGTAGTATCATCAGGTATACTGATGACGTTCAAGTGTTCTTATGTAGCCCTAAAGATGAAATTTCTGATGCATTATGTGGTATCAATTCTGATTTGGACCGGATAAATAAATGAGTCACACAGACGATGTAGTCTCTGGTTATACACAATACAAGAATGCAATAGATACTTCTTTTTTGCATTCCTTTGTTTTGCATAACACATTGATACCGTTTTCAAGATATGTTAGAAACTTAGGTGTAATTTTTAACTCTAATTTGAGTTTGAAAGACTATGTAAACATGGTCTCAAACAAAATTTTCGGAATTCTTAAGCAATGGTGGACGTTTTTATAGAGACTTCTCTATTGCAATTAGAAGACATTTAGTTATAATAATAATTATGCACCTTATAAACTATTATGATTGCCTTTATTCAAGCATGGACTCAATAGCTTTAGAAAACTCCTGTATCTCACCATTTAAAATTCTATTCGTTAATGTTATTATATACATTTTTCTAAAACAATTGATTGATCTAGATTGTAATTTTGCGTCTATGTTAAAAAAAATTAAGTTTATTGTATTAATATTAAGTTTAAGACTTAATGTTAGGGTTAGGGCCTTTTTTTAACTTCTTCTCTACTTTACTTTTATTTTTATTAGTTTGTTTATAAATTTAGTTTACTAATACTTAAGCAAGGTACGTTTAAAGCAGGGACTTTGTACTCTTTTTTCCAAATAAAAGTGTTAAAGTGTATTCATTGACTTCATATGAATATAAGCCCATTCCTTATCAGTCATCATCACCATTAAATGGAAGTCATGCATCCAAAATAATACTTCGAATAAGTTTCGGGACTCGAATAAAATAATATACTGTAAGATATCCTATTTGATCTTTTCATAGATTTTGTCTTTGTTGACCTAGTATTCAGAAGTCGAATTAAAAGGTTCTCAATAAGGTGGGTTTCTTCAATTCTCTGCCGCCATGTTATAATAAGACGACAATGAGATGGGAATAGATTTGCAGTCCCATGAGAAGACTACTCTCTATATGTGTAGGACAAACATAATACCACACTGGTAGATATCATGCCAAGAAATGATATGATCATAAGTTTCTAACAGTTATGTCCTTCACATGCTCAAAGCGTAGGAGTTCTCTAGGTTTTATGAAGAATACATTATTGATAGCTAACTGTGGAACTGGAATGGATCAGCTGCTTCTCAGCAGATCGCTAATGTACTGCACCAAATGTTCAAACATCTGTCAAGGCTCATAGCTGAACGTAGATTTCAGGGAGACGGGATCTCTCGGCCACTATTGAGCTAGGAACGAGAAATAAGTGACAAAACTTTTATATCAGCCCAGCTTGAACCGAAAGTCATTTCCAGTATCAGCTAGTAGTGTGGGATACCCTAAAAAGATTGAGTCGCTGGAACCAGGGGACCCTTAATCAACAAATATGAATTGGCATTCTCTGGCAGGCAGGGGCTATAGTAAAAGATTTAGAAAACAAGGCCGGGATGAGGCATATTCTATTCTATCTTCTCCTAGGCATGGCTCTAGGCGGAATGTTACCTTGGCCAACTGAATTTGGAATGTTTAAAATTCTTCAAATATTTTAAAATATATTATAATTCTACTATGATATCTCTAAGAAGACACGAATCCTAATTAGATAAGGAGAACGGACTTATATATTGTTTAGGCGACGGCCCTTTCGCGTACATTGAATGAGATAATTTATCGAAGGACAATCAGATCATATCCCTGGAGCAGGATAAGGAAGCGCTAGGAGTATTTAAGCACGGAGTCCTAGATGGTTTGGTTGCGCATTTGTAAAATAACATCTATAGTGGGTTGTCTAACAGTTCGAAGGTGTGATGACTTAGGGTAGATTCACA